>JAPYYJ010000552.1:0-12617 GCA_028533885.1 Nasua narica
AAAAGCCCAATTCTCCTGTTTTCTCGGTAAAGGGACTGAGCCGCACCCTCCCATCCTCCCAGCCCCCCCCCCCCCCCCCGCCCGTCCACTTGAGTTCTTTCACCCTCTTCAGGAAGGAAACAAACTTCCCAGGCCATCCCATTGCTACAAATACCTAACCAACCAACAAAACTCCAGCTGGTCTCCTTCTGCCTCCACTGGACTTTAGGGATTCACTCTCTTACACACACTTTAGGCTCCAGGACATGCTGCTATGTCCCTTCCTGGCCACAAGTCCATGCCTGGATGAGCCCCTTTTTCTATTTGCAAGATACACTGCTCACATGAGCTGGAGACAGGAGGCTACAGGGACCAGATGAGAGCACCTTGGCTTTGGAATCACATCCATACCAAGACATCCCGAGACATGATCTCTGGACATCTTTGGCATGGCATGCATCTGATGAAATCATTGCTTTGCAAACTCTAGCATCTAGAGCCAATCTTGTCCATGTTCTTCTACTTTTACTTGCCTTCAGGTATCCTGATATTTGGCCTGATTGTTTTTTTTTTTTAAGATTTTATTTATTTATTTGAGAGAGAGGGAGAGGTCAGATGGAGAAGCAGACTCCCCAGTGAGGAGGGAGCCCAATGCGGGACTCGATCCTAGGACTCCAGGATCATGACCTGAGCTGAAGGCAGCTTCCCAACAACTGAGCCATCCAGGCGCCCTTTGCCTGATTGTTTATGGAGAAATTAGATCACTTCCAGCAAGAGCTGAATTCCAAGCCTCTGCTCACGCAACAATGGAAAAGAATCTGCACCAGTCTGCACCCATCTTCTCCTTCTCCACCATGGTGAAGAAAATGTGGCCCTCCATCCCTCTCTCCTGTCCAAACCCAAACCCGAGATAAGACTTAGACATAAAGGAAACCAGAATACTGTTTTGAACTAGAGACACTTCTAAAAAGTAGCAGCAGCAGTAGCAGCCATAGGAGCTGTGGTGGCAGCAAACAAAGACAAGTTCCCAGGGGCATTTCGAAGTAATGAATGAGTATCTCAGACCTAAGTCCACTCAGTAGTTCCTAGTCACTCAGAGGGAACATTAAGGATGTATTCGGAGACACTTTAGTTATACATCTGATAGAGAATTTCTGGATTCATGAAGATTGAATTGAATTCCAATTAAAATTAATTGACCTGCACTAGGGCTCATGATTTAGAAACTAAACCATAAGCCTAAAATGTGCCAATTTGCAGATGATTAATTCACGTTAGAATAAGATGGTCATTAAACTGTCTTGCTTATATTATGATTTTTTACATTTTTTATAGATTTTTAAAATTTATTTGACAGAGAGAGAGACCACAAGTAGGCAGAGAGAGTGGGGGGGAAACAGGCTCCCTGCTGAGCACAGAGCCCTCCCTATGCAGGGCTCCATCCCAAGACCCTGGGATCACGACCTGAGCAGATGGCAGAGGCTTTAACCCACTGAGCCACCCGGGCGCCCCTAATTCAATGTTTCTTTATATTCAGTCACACAAATAGAGAATATTCTAAACCCCATATTGCAGAAACTTAAATCATTACCTTTCCAACCCTTCCCTGAGGGTTTCAGGAGAGCAAGATCTGCTACAAAGGCTACATATTGAAACCCATCTCTTGTGGCTAAAAGCACCAAATTGAGGACTTGGAGAGTAGCAGAAGAAAGAGAGAAACACCGAATTTTGGGGGAGTAACACCGACTGAAAAGTGCTAGTATCCAGAACATTGATCATCATTTGAGTAGGTGAACACTGACTGTCTCGAACTCTCAGTAGTTTTTCATCAGAAGCAACAGCTGAGAAATGCCAAACTCCATTGGATGGGAACCTTTGGTTTCATCCCAAGACCAGCTTGGTAGAAGAGTTGCTGGGATCAATTCTTAAAAACAAGCTGTGTTTCCTTCAGGTTGGCTTCAAATGTAAACACTTCCATGGGATTTTAAAATTACAACTTGTCCTAAGATCTATTGAAGCACAGCAAATAGATGATGCCACACAAGGGCGCCTGGGTGGCTCAGTGGGTGAAAGCCTCTGCCTTTGGCTCAGGTCATGATCTCGGGGTCATGGGATCGAGCCTGGCATGGAGCTCTCTGCTCAGCAGGGAGCCTGCTTCCCCCTCTGTCTCTGCTTGCCTCTCTGCCTGCTTGTGATCTCTCTGTCAAATAAATAAATAAAATCTTAAGAAAAAAAGATTTTATTTATTAATTTGACAGAGAAAGAGAGAGATCAGAGTTATCAGTTGCTAGAATGAATATTTTACTATGATGAAAGACAGAAGCAGCAATTTTGTGAGACATAGTTCTTGATAAAATGGCCATTAATACAGTTTTTCTTGTATGTCACTGATTCTAATGGCATTGTTTTCTCTATGCTTATGAGAGGGATGGTGACTAACCCAAAACCCAGCATCTTAGCTTTATTTTCTGCACAGAAGCAGCATATAACATATGCAGGTTTGTGGTATGTGACTTCACATAACGGAGTTTTAAGTGCAAAGTGGGCTACCTGGATAAATTCTCTCTAAAATTGGGAATACTAATTTCCATCACAGGCCATCAAAATGCATTTCTACTATTGCTATTCCAGGAAAACCATCTATCCTGGAGGGAGATTTAAGAATTCCCTATACTGTTAAAAGGTCAAGGCTTAAAAACATGAATTCATTTCATACAGCTATGCCATCAAGGATGAAGCCAGGCCTCTCTTGATTTACAACTACAACAGACACCGGCCTGTATATTATAAAATATATGGGTTTGCAAATTTTGTACACTGTATTCTCTACGTTTGGATGTATTTCTTTCTATCATAGTCAGCAAAAAAGGACTTACACTTCCAATAGCAGCAGAGAAGACTACATCCTCTATCAAAGATAAATGGATAAAGCAAACTCACAGATCTTTCTGGAGAATCAATATTTTAGCAGATTTATCTGGAGTGGAGGTTTTTGCTCCAAACTTTAGGAGGATAGAGGAGACAATCTCATGAGAGCTTTGGTACATGTCAAAGCTTTCTCCAGAAATAAAATATTGAATGTTGCCATCAAGCAGCTCCTGTACCAAGAAGTTATTCTACTGACTTCAAAAATGAAAAAGTACTATGAAATACAAGATATCTTTTAACTATATGAGATATTGTTTTCCTGGGTGCCTGGGAGGTCAGTGGGTTAATGTCTCCCTTTGGCTCAGGTCATGATCTCGGGGTCCTGGGATGGAGCCCCGCATGGCGCTCTCTGCTCAGCAGGAAGCCTGCTTTCTCCTCTCTCTCTCTGCCTGCCTCTCTGCATACTTGTGATCTCTCTCTCTCTCTCTCTGTGTCAAATAAATAAATAAAATCTTTTTTTAAGGAAAAGATATTGTTTTCCTGAGAATAAAGGCATTGCTGTTAAAATATCCTATGCAAAGATTGTATTCATAATGAAAGTGCTGGTCAGTGCAGAGAACCCACACGGAGGAATGGGCTAAGACCTCTTCAGTTAGCTGAAACCCAGAATGCAGAACACCACATCAAAGATCCTGTTCCTCTGGGAACCCCCGCCCTCCTCTTTTCCCTCCAAAGCCACTGATCTCTCTCCTAGGACCTTCTGCTCTCCTATAGTCCTGTAGGACTCCCAATCAACTCCAGACATGGGGGCGTGGGGGGGGGGGGGGGAGAGGCAATGGAACTTTCCGCCACCAGGGGGAGCTAGAACACAGGCCTTGGAAGTTGAACTGGAAGATGCTCTGGTCCTCCCCTTAGCTGACCCCAGGCCTCAAGTCAAGTGGGCCACCTCCCTCATGAAACTCTCCACCTCTGTGTAAAATTCAGTGCAGCACAAGTGAGACTGGCAAAAAGGGTGAATGTCTTCTTAACCTACATGGACCTATAGACCTAGATTGGACTAGCATTAGCAGAAACAGCATTTACAGAATCCCTCCTTCTTGTATTTTCTCCTCCCAAACAGAGGGGAAACATAAAACCACAGAAGTCACATGGCTAATGATCCTCAAGAATCTTAGGGAGCAGATTTGCAAAGTACATTCCCAAACGGTATGGCAGACTAGGAAGAGCAAACACATGGTTGGAAAAGCAAACAAAAGCTAGTCCTAAGAAATGAAAATTACTAGGAAGATTTCCATAGGAAATTTTAATTTGCTTTTGGAAGGAATGCTATTTCTAATGAGTCTAATATGCACATACGGACATGAAAAATGTACTTACATTTTTAACTGAATCAATTTTGTCTCAGTTGGGATGATTAGTTCCTATCTGGTTATCACAAAAGCCCAGTAAATAAATATAGGATAGAGTCCAATTTTCTGAAATAACAAAAAAGAGAAATGAGTTAAAAATTTAAGTGTACTTGTGCAGGTTTCTGCTCAGCAAGTTCTAAGTATTAATTTAAAAAATTCACTGCTCAATTCCTAAGCTAGAACAATGTTGGAGGAAATTGAATCTTTCATGGATCTCTTCCATGGAATCTGAGCATAACCATGCATGCTACCTCAAGGACACCCCTTGCAAACCTCCTGCATGACCTTCCATGGCGAATCCTATGCAGAGGATCCAGGGAGGACCTTAAGGTTCTGGAAGATGGTAAGGCCACTCACTGAAAGGATCCCAGTCCCTAAATAATGACATGGAGGAAAACCCACTGAAGACCTGCCATGCACTGTCCCAAATAGGAGAATCCAAATGGTATTGGGTCAAACCACCGAGATTTAGAAGCTGAACAGACGTTAGCCTCCACTGATTCAGAGCCTGACTTCTTTCTAGTCACTGGATCACTAACTCCAGTGAATCAAAGTGGGAGCTTTGAAGCAAAGAAACCCAAACTCACGACTATTGTAGGGAAGGAAGCAGGACCTTGACAGGTGATAGGTGAATGTTAAAACCTTCCCTGAAGCCTTCCCACTTTGTCCATGGAAAGAAATAGGACACATCCCCAGTCCTCAGACCAGAAACCCAAAGCCTTGGATTGGGTGAATTTAGTTTGGTACATAAGCCTTGTGGACAGCTGTGTCTGAGGTTCTAGCTGAAGGCTGATGAATCATTCTGTATTGTATTTACTTTATTAATAAAACCAAATTCAGGTATCTTGAGGTGATGGTTTTGCGGTTTTTCTAAGCCACTATCTTTGTAACAGAGAAAAAATTTCATTTGTATTTCACATTGATAGAGACATAAGTTATGTTCTAAAAATAAAAACAAAACAACAACAACAACAACAACAACAAAAACCGGACGAGACCAAAGAGGATCTGTATCAGGCAACAGCAGTCTCATTGGAGAGGTGAAGAGATGTTCAGAAACACTGAGAAGTTTCAAGTCCATATTACTTGTTCCCTAAGTGAACAGGAGTTCACTGTGGGATCCCAGCAGACAACTGAGAACAACAGGGGTCACAACCGCTTTATGTCTTCACCACCCAAACAGACATGCAAGCTTCCAGGGG
The DNA here is from genome assembly GCA_028533885.1 of Nasua narica. Taxonomy (NCBI): domain Eukaryota; kingdom Metazoa; phylum Chordata; class Mammalia; order Carnivora; family Procyonidae; genus Nasua; species Nasua narica. The sequence goes on from JAPYYJ010000552.1 coordinate 5,459, forward strand.
AAGAACACGCATTGAAGACATCTCAGGACACCATTGTGAAAAGAAATGACAGGGTGCCTAAGGGGCTCAGTGAGTTAAAGCCTCTGCCTTTGGCTCAGGTCATGATCTCAGGGTCCTGGGATTGAGACCCCACCACCCCCTGCACTGAACTCTCTGCTCAGCAGGGAGCCTGCTTCCTCCTCTCTCTCTGCCTACTTGTGATTTTTCTCTCTTTGCCAAATAAATAAATAAAATCTTTAATAGCAACAAAATAATAATAATTTTAAAAAAAGAAAAGAAATGACAGTAACCACAATAAAGGCAATTACCCATCATGAACTGAGTCTGCACTAACCAAATGATAGGGACTATTCTAGACAGTCTTCCCATCTAGTCCCATTATTTCCATTCTGCCCTAGGAAATGGAGGCAAGGAGACGTTTGGTCATTGGCCCTGGGTCACACAGCTAATAAGGGGCAGAGCCAACATTTGTGCCTAAACAGTTTGTGGCTTGAAAGGAGATCAAAGGGGAAAAAAAAAGCATCAAGGAGAGAAGAAAACAAGACGGCAAAGACAGGCTGTTTTTCTTAAGCTAAAAAGTGGTGACTACAAAGGAAAGAGTTTTTCTTAAATTTCTATTCAAAAGAACTGCTGATTTACCTTTAGGACCAGCAAATGGCATTGAGCCCACTCTGGAAATGGCTGTCTTGAGGAAAGCTCACCTTGGATAAAAGACACAGATTTCCTGTGAGGAGAAGCGGCTCCAGTGGGGCCCGGGCCAGCGTTGCCGGATTTCTGGCCAAAGCCATTCGCCTCAGCGACCCCGCCAAAGGAAGTGGTTTTCTGGATATTCCCAGGCAATTCTCACCAGTTTTCACATCGATTTGGGTAGAAAACTCATGAGAATTGCTTGCACTTACCTCAGCTTCACCGCGCGTATTTGGGTGAAAAGAACAAGTTCTCCCGAGACTCGGGCTGGCGCTGTGGGATTTGAAGCTGACGCGATGTCAGTGGCCTCAGGGACCCTGCCCCATGAGCAATTTGGCCTGATAGGGGATATTGCTGAAGCAGCGAGTGTATTCATCACAAGGGGGAGGCTCAGTGCAGAGAAACCACCCGGAGGAATGGGCTATGAGATCTTCACTGAGCTAGAAGACAGAATGCAGCACACCCCTGGAAAGATCCTGTTCCTCTGGGAACACCTGCCCTCCTCTTTCCCCTCCAAAGCCACTGATCTCTTCCCTAAGACCTTCCCCTCACCTCTAGTCCTGCAGCACTCCCAGGGGGAACTCTAGACTTTGGGGGGGGGGGGGATGGAACATTCCGCCACCAGGGGGAGCTAGAACACAGGCCATGGAAATTGACCTGGAAGATGCTCTGGTCCTCCTCTTAGCTGAACCCAGGGCCTTTAGTTAAGTGGGCCAACTTCCTCCTGAAACTCTCCACCTCTGTGTAAAATCTAATTTGTCTGATATAAGGATTGCCACCCCAGCTTTCTTTTGATGTCCATTAGCATGGTAAATGGTTTTCCAACCCCTCACATTAAATCTGAAATTGTCTTTGGGTCTAAAATGAGTCTCTTCCAGACAACATATTGATGGTTCTTGTTTTTTGATCTAATCTGATACCCTATGCCTTTTGATTGGTGCATTTAGCCCATTTACATTCGTGTAGCTATTGAAAGAGAAGAATTTAAAAAGTAGAGTGCCCCATGCATAGTTTTATATATTGTTTGAGCTACCACGATAGCTGATAAGAAACACTGAAGTTCAAATATCTATCTGCTACCAAAGGCCAAATATATTACCCTGTGATAAAGGCCAAAAGTCACACACTGTGACTTTTGCTGAGTGTACTGCATAAATACACAGCCCTCACATCAAAAATTACAAATTTCAAAATTAACAATGTGAAAACAACCGTGAGGCATCATCATCCCTGAATCTCAATGAACAGAATTATAAGCTAAGAACATATTTACATTCTTATCACATTGTGAATATGCTGTTGTACTCCAGATTTATGTGTTCTGACTTTGTATATAAAGGCCAATGATACATTAGTCTATTTACCTAAGTAGAGAATTAATGTATAATTTGACTTAAGTACATTTTAAGATTCCAAAGGGAATTCACAATGGTATATGTGGCACAAGTTTTTCATTTTGTAAAAACCTGGTATCTCTAAAATATATTTTATTTCTGTAACTAAGTTTAGACAGATATTTAGAATAATTATAATAGAAGCTAATTGTCCATATAATCTATGGAATCCTGATTTTATAGAGGAACCAGGGAAGACAAACACTAAAATAAGATCTTTAATATAAATATCTTTATCTTTAATATAAATCTTTAATATATCTTTATATATATCTTTATCTTTAATTTATTTATCTTTAATTTATTTATCTTTATTCTATTTATTTTTATTTTATTTTATTTATCTTTATTTATCTTTAATACAAATATAAATAATATAAATACTTTATATATAATACTATAATATAAAATTTTTATTTTATTTTATTTATCTTTATTTATCTTTAATATAAGTAAATATAAATAATATAAATACTATGTGAACTATATGTGAAATATAAATATATGTGAAACTGTCACTGCAATTTTGGACCCCAAACCTTTTTCCATTAGAGTGCCCTGGAGGAGAGGAGAGGAGAGCAGAATATGCAAACACGTTCATCATGTATAAATACACTAAAGTATGAAAATTAACATGATGTTTTGAGCCCGGCTATAAAAAAAGAATAGTTTCTTACTGCCATAAAGGGGTTTGTTTTTATTAAGATTTCAGATTTAAAGATGTCTAGCTAACACAGTTTAATCTTACCAAGTTGTGATTGGTTTCCATCAGCCATCTGTATCAGAGCACTGTCTTTCTTATTGTACAAAATCTTCACATGCTGCACATCTCCATAAACACCTTTTTTGGAGCCACAGAGAGGTAATCCAAAAATGGAATTAACTTTACATGCAAGTCAGCTGAAAATTATCTTTCTGACATATTAATGAAACATTCAGACATCAACATGATCACTCATTCAAACTCACCATTCTCACAAATGAATAAAGAAGATCAAGATTTTGAACAGTGAATTTTGAAAAGAATAATTTTTGATAAACCCTCAAAGCTATATGAATGATATTAAATTAAAGACCATGCAAAATAAATCAGCATGCATTAAAACAACGTTTGTGTCTATGGAGAGTTTTAAATAGCAAAGAAAAATAGCAAAAGATTTACTATTCAACTTTAAGCCAAAGTGCTAGCTACAAATAAGAATTAAGGTGAAACAAAAATCAAATCAATAATAAAAGTATAGTGCTAACAATAACATGCTGAAGAGGGTAAACAGACTTTGGGGCCTAACCATCTGGAGAAGGAGAGAAGAGCAAGCAGCATAAGACAAGAAGAGAGAAGAGTCGAGGAAGAGCGGAGATGAACAGATCATCCATAACGAAGGGTGGTTCCCGCAGAATGGTGATGTGGTCATGGATCATGGTTCAAGGCGGTTAATTGGGGCAAGCTGGTCCGAGGAACATTTGTTCAAGCACAGAAGCATGAACACAGGGAATGGAGACGGGGAATGAGCACATGGACAAGGAAAATAAAGGATAAGACAGGGAAGGGAATGGGCATTTGGGAAAAGACAAGGAAAGGGAAGGTGAACACACAAGGGAAAGGGATGAAATGGGGAAGGGAAACAGCAATGCAGAAGAAAAAATAAGGAATTGGGGAACAAAAAAAATGAAATATAGGTCAGTACATAGGAAATGCAGCAATTTGGTCAGAAAATGGTTGGTTTATGTACTGTACAAGAAAAACTGAGTAAAATGTAGTCATCCAAGACGAATATGGGTAAAGTACATCTATATCAAAGAGTAAGTTACAGCATTTCATCTCAACATAGGGAAGGAAAGCAGGCACAGGAATTTTAAACTTTGAACTTTAACTGCATAAGCATGGCTGGTTAGGAAATGCAAACAAAATTCTTAAAAGAAAAACAAAGGCACTCTGATTCAAACATTTTAGCATGCAGAACTGTGAATGACAATGGTATTAAATGATAAAATAAGCTTAATGTTTGTATTAACAGAGGCCAATTGAAAATGAAACAAATATTCAAATTAGACATTGTAAACTGATACATTGAGGTTCCCACATTTCATACCAGCTTTCATAGCAATCAAAATAAAATATACCAGACATAAAATGTACAACTAAAGAAAATAACTCGACAATAAATTTTATTTAACAGGGGGGAGGGGATAAAGCTGAAAAATATTTTTAGAAGACAATGAATAATAACTGCAAAGAAAAAATTACTAAGAAAGACTGGAAGAGTGCCTCGTCAAGATCTTTGGAAGAACCTTCAAAGAAAAATGTATTAGAGTAGTTCACATAAAATAAGATTTAAAAAAATGCTATGACACATAAGCATGAAATGAACAAGCAAATAATTAGAAAAGGTAAAGAACAAAATTGTTTTACAGTTAAATCTGCAAATTAGACCACATTTGCCTTTGAGAACAACAAAAAGAAAAAGCCATACTATAGTACTTCACCATATTTTTCTTAGGAAAAATAAGTAGTTAGGTTAAAAATTATAATAATAATATGATTATAAATATGTAAATTATATATATGTGTGTGTAAAGAGATATGACTGTCTAAGGAAATATTACCTAAACATGTACATAGATTTTATTCAGAAGTAGAAACATACAGAAAATGCTTTGACTAATGAATGTACAAAAAAAGAAAGGCAAGTGCAAAATGAAATAAACATGAGAAACTTTCACAAATGAAATGGAGTTCAAGAATAAACATTAGAAATTTATTTTACTAACCTCTTCATTTAAATTGCTAACCAACAGGACTGTACTGCCACCAGCTGAGACTCCAGGCATACCCAATGCTGCAGCAGCATTTGGAAGAGCCAAAGGACTCAGAGCTCCTGGAACAGCTGCAACAGGAAGCCCTCATTTTAAAATAAAGCATATTTTACAAAACACACACAAGTCATTTACAAAAACCAATTTAAGCACAATGGCTGCATGGCTTAGGGCTGACCCTTCCAGATGGTTCCTGAAAGTTAATTTTTATAACATTTAGAAAAATAGTTTGTTGATAATGTAGCAGTTAGGGAAAATTAACGGGTTTCAATGAAATCATTAAATATTAGGGCTAAGGGACATACCTGTAGTATGCTAAAAAATTAAATATTCAAAATTCCATTACCTATGGAAACACAAAGCATAAAGAATATGATATTTCTAAGTCAGAAACTTGAAAAATGCACGTCCATGGTTTATAGCAAGAAGGCACATCTAAAATCAATATCATTTTCAATAATAACTCAACACATTACTATTTTTTTAAAAGATTTTATTTATTTATTTGAGAGACAGAGAAAGTGAGAGAGAGCATGAGAGGAGAGAAGGTTAGAGGAAGAAGCAGACTCCCCGTGGAGCTGGGAGCCAGATGTGGGACTCAATCCGGGAACTCAAAGATCATGACCTGAGCCGAAGGCAGTTGCTCAACCAACTGAGCCACCCAGGCGCCCAACTCAACACATTTTTATACACAAGTGCTACCTTCTTCATAAATTCATACTTGAAATCAGACAATTACAGCTTATGAAACAAATAGAGTCAGTTCTTCAGTTCTTGGAGACATATCACCCGGAACATCATTTAATTCATTCAAATGACCTAAAGAAATCTTACCAAAGTTTATTTGCCTTCATTTCACACTCAAGTAATTATAATGAACACAACAAATTTCTCAAACACAACATTTCCCCAGTAGAAAGATGGAGAAAATGTCACTGTTAACACACAAGCTTCCTCTTTATCTTTTCCTACCTTTTGCCTACCAGTTTTAGTATTTCCTAATTTCTATTGCTCTATTTTCCAGTCTTACTGTTGTTCTATCATCTTTGAGATACTCCAGTCATTTATTCTAGAGAATTTTGTCTCACCATTTTCTATCCACATTCTACTTAAGAATAAACTCAAAATCCCTCCCTCCCTTCAATTCTTACATACCAGTTAATACTAGTTCACTAATGAATTATTTTTCTCCTTCCCATGAAAAAGGAAACATCCAACCTACATGAAGTTAATATATGACATACCTGGATAGACATGGCCCTTAATACTCTTGTCCCGTAAGTTCATGTTTTATTTCTTCTTTTCTCTTTCCACCAGCCTTCTTGTGTATGTCATAAGGATAGGCTATCGCCTTTGATTTCAGATCTCTATAATATTTTAGCCAAGTTTTTAAAAATCTTTTTACTTTATAAAGACTATGATTTCAATGACAGTCTGAAGGGTTAAGATTCACAATTCTTAATCTCTTCAGTTTGACTTACAAATTTTTTCCCTCCAATTTCTTTTTATCTTTTCTCTCTGAGCAGTTCAACAGTGGAATAATACTTTTTCCAGTCTTTTTGTGGATGAGTTTTAATGCCCTTTGCCCACTTTTCCAGATTCCCCTTTTTTCTTATTTCTCCATTTTCTTTTTTAGATTTTACTTTGTTATGGAAATTATCCATTAAAAAAAGAAAGAGAGAGAGAGAGAGAGACTAGAATAACAAACCCCACATAACCATCACACTGGTTTAACAAGTATTAACTCAGGACACTCATTGCCAATCTTGTTCCATCACTCATCCATTTTATGTATTTATTATTTATTTTGTCATCCTTTTTATTTTAAAAGTAAATCCCAGAAAAAAAAGTATCTACTTTTAAAATAAAATCTTCTCATGTCTTTAGTAGTCTTTGATATCTTTTTGGATTCACTAGTGTGGATCTTTGTAACCAACTATTCTACAGCATGTCAAACTTCTGCATTTTAAATACCGTAGCTCTCAATATACCTTATAGGTTGCTTCCATTTAACATTCAATAGCTATCTTAATTTGTTGCCAGTGGCAAGTATACAGATCCATTCCCAATTCTTACACATACACTCACAGTAATTTTGTTTTTGCACACTCTTAGAAAAGGACCCCTCTGCCTCCTCTTTTAATTATCATTCCTTGAAAGTGTTTTTCAGATAGTTGTGGCTGAATGTACATAGCATTCAACTTAAGTTGGTAACACAATTACTTAATAGGCCGCAGAAACTCCAGATGCAGGCATTACATCAT
>JAPYYJ010000553.1:0-31001 GCA_028533885.1 Nasua narica
GGGATCTTACATGTTTTGATTTTTGTTCTCTGAAATTAATTTCCCCTGATAAGTTCAGCTCCTCTAAACTTTGTATTCTGTGCATGTAATGTTTTCCCATCCCATTAACTAACTGGTATGCAAATTCAGCATTGGCTGGCTCTCTCAGCAGTATGGTACACATCACTTGTGGATGTTTTATACCAAAAATGTAGAATTAGGACCACTTTGGAGATGTTTTGTCTTTGTTTTTTTGTTTGTTTTCCTTAAAAGCAGACTCTTGATTATAAAGATGCAGGCTCAGAACCAGAGAAAGTAACGTGGAAATGTGAGAGAAGAATGGCAAGCTTTCTTGTTACAAAAGGATTTACTTTCTGATTAAGAAAATAAATGAAAAGGCCAAGTACAGGGCAACTTTCTAGGATGGCCTCCATCCTAGGGAGCTTTGGACTATCACTTGGCTATTGCTCAATCAACCTTGATTTCTCCCCACCAGGAAATAGATAGATAGATGGATAGATAGATAGATAGATAGATAGATAGATAGATATGGATAAATAGATAAATTAATTAATTAAAAGTAAAAATTTAATCAATCACTCAATCAATCAATGAATCATTCAGTAGCCAGGCAGATACACAGGTACGTAAATGGACAAATATTTCCTATAGAAAATACATCACGTAGAATTGGACTGCACAAGTTGATCTCAGGAAGCAGAAAGATGTAGAGGAAAGATGGGGAGGGTTCGCCCAGTAATGTTAACATCGTCACCAGCACTTTGTTATAGATAAACAAACAAACAAACAAATAAATATATAAAAAAACAAACAGATAAATATATAAAGATTCAGGTTGATTGTCCAAGGCCAGGTTTTCCTAAAATATAAGAAAGAATACTAATAAGAGTTGAAGAAATAGTTATCGGTTGACATTAACGCTATCAATCAGTAACTCTAAAGTGCATTCTCACCCATTCAGGATGATTTTCATCATGACTCATTGCATGGAGATGGTGGCCCGGAAACTCTCTCATCTATGCATTGCCAGCATTTTTGACCCTCCTTTAATTTGGGTTCTCATCAGATGGACACCCAGAGTACAACCTCCAGTTTCAAAGAAAGGAAAATTTTTAACTTTTTTTCTTAAAGGAAAAGGATCTGAAAATTTTTCTTGAGAGGAAAGCATTATTGTTTAATTCCAGATATACAATAACCAGATGGAAAATGAAATGGCCAATGTGAAACATTGCCACTAAGATGATTCTACTACAGTCCCTCCCACACTGATACTCAGTGAAGAAGCAAATATTTAATGAGATCTAATAAAAAGTTATAGAATCCTAATTTGGAAGGTTTTTTCAAATTTCAATATGGGGATTTTCTTACCTTGCTCTACTGAAACGTACAATCTAAATAAGAACATAAACAAAGATGGAAACAAGAGCAGACAAAAAGATGAAACCCTCAAAACTCAGAGGACAATGTGGCTTTCCATTGGCTTTAGGCAGATGATATTGGAAAATATTCTTCACGGGCGCCTGAGTAGCTCAGTGGGTTAAAGCCTCTGCCTTTGGCTGAGATCATGATCCCAGGATCCTGGGATGGAGTCTTGCATGGGGCTCTCTGCTCAGCAGGGAGCCTGCTTCCCCCTCTCTCTCTGGCTGCCTTTCTGTCTACTTGTGATCTCTCTTCTTTCTGTCAAATAAATAAATAAAATCTTTAAAAAAATTATTCTTCAAAGGTAGAATTTTTCCATTCAGTTCAACGGTGAATTCTGGAGGTCTAGAGCACAGGGTGATCACTATAAGCTAAGAATTCCTATTGTATACTTAAAATAGTTCTTCAGCAGTGAGATCTTCTGAATGTTAGTTAACAGATAAAGGAATGGTAAAAAAAAATGTGGCAATGATTGGACAATATACGTGTATCAAAGGATCATGGGATGCCCTTTCAATTTACAAAAAAGTTACAAGTCAACAACAGGGCAAGGAAGCTGGAGGGACAATTCAAGAGGACACCTGATTAGCATGCAGTGATGCATGGGGCTCTGCTGAGCAAGAGATTTCTTGTCGCAGAAAGGTAATATGCCAGAGAAACCAGACCTAGTCCCAAACAGATAGAAATCTCCTCTAGAGAAACACAGGGAAAAGTAAGGAAACAAAATGAGATAAATACACAGAGGGAGAGAAACCATAGGAGACCCTGAACTACAAGAAACACGCTTAGCATGGCTGTGGTAGGGTTGGGCACTGAGGAGGATGGAGTGATTAATTGGGGGGAGAATTTGCCCAAAGGAGGGCACTTGATATCATGAGTACTACTGGATGTTAGGAGCAACTGATGAACACACTGAATTCTACCCCTGAAACTCATAATACAGTCTACATTAACCAAATGGAATTTAATTTAACAACCAATTAAAGGACACAATACAAAATCAAATACATTATTGTAGTGTTATTCCAAATATACCATGCCGTGAAATAAGAAAGGACACTCTTTCAAATAGGAAACACCCTGGTACAAAGAAATGATACATTTTTAGGAGATCTTGCCTAGCCAGTGAACTTTGTGAAGAAAGTTCTCCAATATCCAAGAATTCACACCATGGGCTCATGTGCTGATAGAATGAATGCCATGCTACCAAAGGACATGAGTCCCGGGAAATCTCCTGAGGGTTAGAGATCCTTCATTTTTTAATTTTTGTTTTCTGAAATTGGTTTCCTCTTAATTTCAGCTCATCTAAAGGTTTTGTTCTGTCCTGGTAATGTTTTCCAATCCAATTACGTGGTATGGAAATTCAGCATTAGATGACACTCTACAGTATGGTGCACTTCACTTGTGGATCTTTTTATACCAGAAATGTATAATCAGGATCCTTTGGGGGATATGTTTGTTTGTTTCTTTGTTTTGCTCAATAGAAGAATTAAGATTATAAAGATATATGCTTCTTTGAAGGCCGCTGCACTTGCTAAGAACCAAACAGAGAAAGTAATTTGGAAATGTGAGTGAATGGCAAACTTTGTTGTTACATAGGGTTTTACTTTCTGAATAAGAAAATAAATGAAAAGGCCGAGTAGAGGGCAACTGTCTAAAATTCCTTCCGGCCTCAGGAGCTTTGGACTATCACTTGGCTATCGCACAATCAACTTTGCTTTGCTGTCCACCAGGAAATACATGGATAGGTAGATATAGATAGATAGATAATAGCTCAAGTAATTAATTAATCAATTAACAATTAAAAATTCAATAAATAACTCAATCATTGAATTATTAAACAGGCAAGCTGACTGACAGGTTAGTAAATCATTAAACATTTTCTTTAGTAAATACATCACTCAGCATTGGACTGCATATGTTAATCCCAGGAAGCAAAAAGATGGGGAGGAAAGACAGGTATGGGGACATTCAAGAATGTGAACAGTGTTACTTTCTCTTTGGGAAAAAAAATAAGTAATACATACACATGTACATACATACAAACATAATGATTCATATTGATTGTACAATAGCCAGTGTTTCCTAAAATATAAGTAAGAATACTACCAAGAGTTGGAGAGATAAATAGGGGTTTATATTAAGGCTAATACTCAGTCACTATATGGGGCATTCTCAGGCATTCACGAAGTGTCTGATGATTCATTCCTTGGAGACCATGGCCGGGGAGCTCACTCATGTATGCTTTTCCATCCTTTTTCACTCCTCTTCAGTTTGTGTTGTCATCTGATGGACACCCAGACTATATCCTCTAGTTTCAAATAAATGAACGTTTTGCTTTTTCTTAAAGGACAATGGGCTGAATAATGTTCTCACCCGGAAAGCATTTCAGGTGAATTCCAATTATTGAATAAACAGATGGAATAGGAAATGGCCAATGTGAAACATTTGTTGCTAAAGCGGACTCTTTTACAGTTCGTCCCACCTTGTTACTCAATGAAGCAGCAAATATTTAATGAGATCTAATAAAAAGTTACAAAATCCAAATTTGGAAGGACTTTTTTGGATTTCAATTTGTAGGTTTTCTTATTTTGCTCCACTGAAATATTCAATCTAAAAACCAAGAAACACAAAGAAGCCAAAAAGAGAAGAAGAAAAAACAAACCCCACAAACTTCAGAGAACAACGGGGATGGAGGGCCTGTGACAGATGGAATTGGGAGATGTTTGTCAAAAGTACACATTTCTTGTTCATTTTGCGGATGAATTCTGGAGATCTTGATCCCAGGGAGATGACTATAAGCTAACAATCCCTACTCTATACTTAAAACAATTGTGAGCATTCAGATTGGCTGAGTGTTCACTGATAAAAAAAAAATGGTAAAAAAAATGTGGAAATGATCGGACAATATACGTGTATCAAGGATCATGAGATGCACTTTCGGTTTACAGAAAAATCACAAGCCAATAACAGGGCAATGAAGCTGGAAGGGAAATTCAAGACAACACCTGAGTAGCATGACCTCAAGCATGGGCACTTCTGAGCAAGAGACTTCTCTTATTAGTAGGGTCATATGCCTAGGAAGCCAGTCCTGGTCCCACACAGATAGAAAAACCCATCTAGAGGAACACAGGGGAAGGGAAGGAAACATTAAATCAGATAAATACAGAGAGGGAGGCAAACCATACGAGATTCTGAACTAAAGGAAACACACTTAGGGTTGCTGAGTTGGGGAACGGTCGGTGGAAAAGGATGGGTTAATTAATGGGGGCAGATGGAACCGAAGGGGGGCATTTGAATTCGAGTACTCTCTGTTAGGTGCAACTGATGAATTCACTCAATTCTACCCCTGAAACTCATAATACACTCCATGTTGACCTAATGCAATTTATAAAAGAGTAACAATCACTTAAAGGATACAATACAAAACTCAAATATGTTATTGTATTGGTATTCCAATTATGCCATGCCATGAAATGACAAAGTACACTCTTTCAAAATAAAAAAACACCCTGGTACAATGAAATGCAACATTTTTATGAGATCATGCCAAGCCAGTAACCTTTGTGAAGAACTTCTCCAATATCTGAGAATTTCCACACTGGGCTCATGAGCTCATTATATGGCAACCATAGGTCCAAACAACATGAATTCCATGAAATTTCCTGAGGATTAAAATTTTTTCAGGGATCTCTCATGCTTTGATTTTTGTTTTCTAAAATTCATTTCCTCTGATAATTTCAGCTCATATAAACTTTGCATTCTCTCCATGTAATATTTTCCCACACCATTGACTAGTATGGAAATTCAGCATTGGATGGCTCTCTCTACACTATGGTGCACCACACTTGTGGATTTTTTATACCAGAAGTGTAGATCAGGACCATTTGGGGTATGTTTTTTGTTTGTTTCTTTGTTTGTTTCTTTTCATTAAAAGAAGACTCTTGATTATAAGTTTCATGCTTCTTTGCAGGCCTCTCCACTTTCTCAGAGAAAGTGACTTGGAAATGTGGGAAAGAAAGGCAAGCTTTCTTTTCACATAGGAATTTACTTTCTGAATAAGAATAGAATTGAAAAGGTGAAGCACAGGGCAACTTTCTAGGATACCATCTGTCCTTCAGAGCTTTGGACTGTCCCTTGGCTATCGCTCAATCAATCTTGCATTGCTGCCCACCAGGAAATAAATGGATAGATAGATATAGAGAGAGGTCACATAATTAATTTATTAATAAGGAATATTCAACCGATCACACAATCAATCAATGAATCATTAAATAGGAGAGAAGACAGACAGAAAAACGAATCAGGAACCATTTCCTTTTGTAAATACATCACTAGCATTGGATTGCACACGTTAATCCCAGAAAGCAAAAAGATAGGTAGGAAAGACAGAGATGGGGTCATCCAGTAATGTTAACAGTGTCGATGGCTTTTTGGGAACAAATAAATAAATAAATACTTACATACATACATACATACATACATACATACATACATAGTAATGGTTCACGTTGATTGTCCAATGGCCAGTGTTTCCTAAAATAGAAGAAAGAATACTGCTTAATTTTTAGAGATAGATATGGGTTGATGTTAATGCTATCAATAAGTCACTATATGCGGTATTCTCAGGCATTCACGATGATCTGCATCATGAATCATTCCTTGGAGACAGTGGTCAGGGAACTCACTCATGTATACTTTTCCAGCATTTTTGACTCCCCTTCAGTTTGCATTCTTCGCCAGTGAACACCCGGAGTTTATCCTCCAGTTTCAAATAAAGGGATTTTTTTTTGCTTTGTTTTCTTAAAGTACAAGGGGCTGAAAAATGTTCTTGGGAGGAAAGCATTTCAGGTTAATTCCAGATATACAATAAACAGATGGAAAAGGAATGGCCAATGGGAAACATTTGTTGCTAAAGGGGATTCTTCTACGTTCCTTCCCACTTTGATACTCAATGAAGTAGTAAATATTTAATGAGATCTAATAAATAGTTACAAAATCTGCATTTGGAAGTTTTTTTGAATTTCAATATATAGATTTTCTTACCTTGCAATACTGAAAGGTGCAATCTAAAATCAAGAAACACAAAGAAAAAAAAAAAAAGAAACACAAAGAAGCCAAAAAGAGAAGAAGAAAAAATGGAACCCTCAAACCTCAGAGAACAACGGGGCTGGAGGGATATGGTGAATGGAATTGGGAGATTTGTCAAAGGTAGTCCTTTCCTCTTCAGTTCCAGGATGAATTCTGGAGATCTAGAGCACAGGGAGATGACTATAAGCTAACAATACCTAATCTAAAAACAATTGTAGAGCGTTCAAATCTGCCAAGTGCTCACTGATAAAAGAATGGTAAAAAACGTGGAAATGATTGGACAATATACGTGTATCAGAGGATCATGAGATGCACTTTCTTCTTCCAGAAAAGTGACAATCCAACAACAGCGCAGGGATGCTGGAGGGACAATTCAAGATGACACCTGAGTAGCATGACCTGAAACATGGGGCTCTTCTGAGCAGGAGACTTCTTCTGATATGCCTAGAAAGCCAGTCCTGGTCCCATCAGATAGAAAAACCCATGTAGAGGAACACAGGGGATGGGAAGGAAACAGTCAATGAGATAAATATAGAGAGGAAGGCAAACCATAAGAGTCTCTGAACCAAATAAACACACTTAGGGTTGATGATTGGGAAGATGGTCAGCAGGAAAGGATGGATTAATTAATTGGGGGGGGGGGGGGGATGGACCCAAAAGAGGGCACTTGATGTCATGAGTACTGCATGTTAGATGCAGCTCGTAAATTTACTCATTTCTTCCCCTTAAATTCATAACACAGGGTATGTTGACTAATGCTATTCAATAACAATAAGAATCAATAAATATATACATTACAAAAATCAAATACATTATTGTATTGTTATTCCATTATACAATTGGAAAGTACACTCTCTCAAAATAGGAAACAGCTTGGTTCAAAGAAATGAAACATTTTTATGATATCTTACCAAGCCAGTGAACTTTATGAAGAAAGTCCTCCGACAGCCAAGAATTCCCACACTGGGGTCATGCACTCAGAGTATGGATGCCAAGTGTCCAAACGACGTGAATCCAGTGAAATCTCCCGAGGGTTAAGATAATTTCAGGGATCCTTCATGTTTTGATTTTTGTTTTCTGAAATTGATTTCCTCTGAATTTTCAGCTCATCTAAACGTTGCATTCTGTCCATGTAATGTTTTCCCAACACATTGACTGGTATGGAAATTCAGCATTGGATGACTCTCTCTACAGTATGATGCACTTCACTTGTGGATTATTTATAGCAGAAATGTAAATCGGGACCATTTGAGGGATGTGTTTTGTTTGTTTGTTGGTCAATTGGTTGGTTGGTTGGTTTTGCTTAAAAGAAGACTTTTGATTGTAAAGATCCATGCTTCTTGGAAGGCCTCTCCACTTGCTCAGAACCAAACAGAGGAAAGTAACTTAGAAATGAGAGAGGAATCGCAGGCTTTCTTGTTATACAGGGATTTACTTTGTGATTAAGAATACAATTGCAAAGGCCAAGTATAGGGCAACATTCTAGGATGCCTTTAGTCCTAGGGAGCTTTGGACTATCTCTTGGCTATTGCTCAATCAATCTTGCTTTGCTGTCCACCAGGAAATAGATGCATAGATAGATATAGATAGACAGATAGCTCAATTTATTAATTAATAAGTAAAATTTCAATCAATGAATCATGAAATAGGTGAGCAGACAGACAGGTAAATAACTCAGCAAACATTTTCTCTAGTAAATACATCACTCAGCACTGGACCGCACAAGTTATTCCCAGGAAGCAGAAAGATGGGGAGGAAAGTTGGGGAGAGTGTCATCCAGTAACTTTAAGAGCGTCACTGGCTTTTTGGGTAAAAATAATAACTAAATACATACATACATACATACATACATACATACATACATATTATATACATACATACGTACATACATACATAATGATTCACGTTGATTGTCCAATATCCAGGGTTTCCTAAAATATAAGAAAGAATACTACTAAGAGTTGTATGGGTTGATGTTAAGGCTATAAATCAGTCCCTATATGAGGTGTTCTCAGGCATTCACAATGAACTGCTTCATGACTCATTCTGTGGAGATGGTGGCCAGGGAACATAGGGATGTATGCCTTTCCAGCATTTTTTACTCCCCTTCAGTCTGCATTCTCATCCGATGGACACCCAGAGTATATCTTCTAGTTTCAAATAAAGGAAATTTTTCTGCTTTGTTTTTTAAAGGACAAGGGGCGGAAAAATGTTCTCCAGAGGAAAGCATTTCAAGTTAATTTCAGATATACAATAACCAGATGGAAAAGGAAATGGCCAATGAGAAAATTTTATTGCTAAGGGAGAATCTGCTACAGTCCGTCCAACATTAATAGTCAAAGAAGCAGCAAATATTTAATGAGACCTAATAAAAACTTACAAAATCCAAATTTGGAAGTTTTTTTCAAAGGTCAGTATATGGTTTTTTGTTTTGTTTTGTGTTTTGTTTGTTTATTTGTTTTCCCCAAATATGTTTATTTTATTTATTCAGTGTTACAAGATTAATTGTTCCTGTGCCACACCCAGTGCTCCATGCAATATGTGCCCTACTCAATACCCACCACCAGGCTCGCCCAACCTCCACCTACCCTCCAAAACCCTCAGTTTGTTGCTCAGGTTCTACTGTCTCCCATGGTTCATCAGCCCCTCCAATTTCCCCCATTCAACCTTCCCTTCCTAAAAAAAGAATCTTGACTATAAAGAACCATGCCACTTCGAAGGCCTCTCCACTTGCTCATAAGCAAACATTGAAATTAACTTGGAAATGTGGGAGAAGAATGGCAAACTTTCTTCTTACATAGGGATTTACTTTCTGATTAAGAAGAGAATTGAAAAGTCCATGTAGGGCGCCTGGGTGGCTCAGTTGGTTGAGCAACTGCCTTCGGCTCAGGTCATGATCCCGGAGTCCCGAGATCGAGTCCCACATCGGGCTCCCAGCTCCATGGGGAGTCCGCTTCTCACTCTGACCTTCTCCCTTCTCATGCTCTCTCTCACTCTCTCTCTTTCCAAATAAATAAATAAATAAATAATCTTTAAAGAAAAGTCCATGTAAAGGACTACTTTCCAGGATGTCGTCCATTCTAGGGAACTTTGGACTATCCTTTGGCTATCCTTCAATCAGGATTGCTTTGCTATTCACCAGGAAATAGATGGATAGACAGATATAGATAGATAGATAGTTTAATTAATTAATTAATTGATAAGGAAAATTCAATCACTCACTCAATCAATGAATCATTAAATAGGTGAGCAGAGAGACCAGTAAATAAATTACCAAACTTTTCCTTTAGTAAATACATCACTCAGCATTGGACTGAACAAGTTAATCACAGGAAGCAGAAAGATGGGGAGGAAAGACTGTGACAGGGTCATCCAATAACTTTAACAACATCACTGGCTCTTTGGGAAAAAATACATAGAACATACATACATACATACATACATACATAGTAATGACTCACAATGATTGCCCAATGACGATGGTTTCCTTTTTTGTTAAGATTACTTATTTATTTATTTCACAGAGAGAGAGGGAGATCACAAACAGGCAGAGAGGCTGGCAGAGAAGGGTAAGCAGGCTCCCCGGTGAGAGAGCCCGATGTGGGGCTCAATCCTAGGACCTCAATATCATGACCTGACATGAAGGCAGAGGCTTTAACCCACTGAGCTACCCAGGCACCCTGACCAGTGTTTTCTAAAATAGAAGGAAGAGTACTGCTAAGAGTTGGAGAGATAGAAGTGGGTTGATGTTAAGGTTATACAACAGTCACGATATGGGGCATTCTCAGGCATTCACAATGAGCTGCATGATGACTTATTCCTTGGAGACCTTGGCCAGGGAACTCACTCATGTATGGTTTTCCATTCTTTTTCACTCCCCTACCATTTGCATTGTCATTCGAAGGACACCCAGACAATATCCTCTAGGTTCAAATAAATGAAATTTTTTCACGTTGTTTTCTTAAAGGACAAGAAGCTGAATAATGTTCTCAATTGAAAAGTATTTCACATGAATTTCAGATATACAAGAACCAGATGGAATAGGAAATGACCAATGTGATACATTTATTGAAAGGGGACTCTTCTACAGTCCATCCCACCTTGATACTCAATGAAGCATCAAATATTTAATGAGATCTAATAAAAAGTGATAGAATCCTAATTGGGAGGTTTTTTTTCAAATTTCAATATATGGATTTTCTTATCTTGCTCTACTGAAATCTAAAAAAAATAAAATAAAAAACTTTGCTATCGCTCAATCAACTTTGCTTTGCTGCCCAGCAGGAAATGTGGATAGATAGATGTAGCTAGATAGATAGCTTAATTAATTAATTAGGAAAATTGAATCATTTGCAGAAGTACACTGGGAATTCCCCTTAGGCTGCCCCGTGTCGAGGTCCTGGGAAAAAAGGTTCGGTGGAGGAGAGCTGTGTATTAGCGTTCAGGCCCCAGGATGCTCATTCAGAGGAAAGCAAGGCTCTCTCCTAGAATCATAAGGTGAGGGTGGAGATGCATACTGACACAGACTGGTTTGTGGGTGGGGAGCCTGGGATGCTAATGGACAATGCCCTTCGCCTGCACCTATGGGGCGGCATCTGTCTTCAGAAGAAATGTTGAGTGGGAGACAGTCCTTTGCATTGCTGTTTCTTGGAGTGGAGGGCATCACCCTTTCCCTAGGCCTCTGGACATCAGAATCGCTTCTCTCTATGCACGGCGAGGTGTGCTGTTCTCTCCAGACTTGTGTCCCCTGAGACCAGCTTCTATCAGTTTCCTTATGCTTCCACACACCTGTTTGCAAAGGCTGGTCTACTGGGGGTGACTCAGGGATGTTTGGTGGAAAGGAATGATTCGCTCACATGTTAGCTCTTTGAGAATAATCACTAGCACAGCACTCTCCTCATGCCTTCACAGGCAGGGTAAAGCTGACTGCTATGGATTGGCAGAGAGACCACAGCTGTTGAAATTGCTCTTTGCACATTCAACTGTACAGAGCCAGTGATCTGCTCTCAGAACCACAGCAGTGGTTCCTGGAGAAGGTTGCAGCCCAGGGGATGGCATGAGGCAGGATTGGATCCCCGAAAGCTTGCCCTCCTGCTCCCAGACATAAGCTGGGTGAAAGGGAGCTTTCTCAGAGAAGCTCACACTGAATTGTGCGTCACTTTCCTCAGGCATCCCCCACACACTTTGCAAAACTTTCCTCAGGAAAGAGCGAGGGTGGAGAAAGGAGGTTCCGTTTCAGGCTTGTTTCTGGCAGGTAAGTGCATGCCCTTTTACTGGGGCTACCAGTTATAACTATGGGTTTAACAGTTCTTCCATCTCTGTGCAGAACACTGGATTAGGGGAGTGTGGTGGCGTTCAACACAGACTTTTTGCTCACACGGAGGAAGATGGGGGAGCATATTCCTTACCTAGGGCTGCTCAGAGGCTGAGAATATAAGGAATAGAGTTAAAGGCTACAGAAATTAGTATCAGGAGGAAAGAAAAGTCAACTTAGAAGAATTAAATTAAGAAAGAACACATAGTTGGTCACAAACTCCTTTGTTTACTGAAACATGAAGCAATGGAAACATCCCGGCAAAGGGGACTGGATGGAGCGAGTTCTCATATATGACTGCAGCCCGAGGGTTCAGTCCGCAATTATCCTACCTCCAGTTTTTAAAAGGCTGAGTACCGTGCTCGGTCCACATACTGCTCCCGCTCATACTGGGCCATGTCATACAGAGAATTCTGTGCAGCTGCTGAAGCCTGAGACAGCTCACTCTCTGGCCCATAACCGTAGCCCTCTCCAACTGTGGGGAGCACAGCTGGAGCACGACGCAGAGGGCTCCTGTCCCTTCCCTAATAGGAGGAATTACGGAATCTAAAAAAAAGTTACAAGTCCAAATTTGGAAGGTTTATGGGAATTTCAATATAAGGTTTTTCTTTCCTTGCTCACTGAATTGTGCAGTCTAAAAAAAAAAAAAAAAGATGGAAACAAGAGAAGAAGATAAAACAAAACCCTCAAAAGTCAGAGGACAATGGGGCTTTCCAGGGACTGTGGACAGATAATATTGGAAGATGTTCATCAAAGGTAGACTTTTCCCATTGCATTCAAGGAGGAATTGTAGAGATCTAGAGCAAGGGGGATGACAATAAGCTAACAATCCCTACTATATATTTAAAACAGTTCTTGAGTGTTCAGATCTTCCTTATGTTAACTGATAAAGGAATGGTAAAAATTGTGCAATGAATGGAAAATATACGTGTATCAAAGGATCAAGGGATGCACTTAGCCACAGCAACTTCTTTCAGGACATGTCTCCAAAGGCAAAAGAAACAGAAGTGAAAATAAACTTTTGGGACTACAAAAAAGTTACAAGTCAAGAACAGGTCAAGGACGCTGGAGGGACAATTTAAGAGGACACCTGATTAGTCTGACCTGAAGCATGGGGCTCTTCTGAGCAAGAGACTTCTTGTGATATAAAGGTAAAATGCCTGACAATCCACTCCTGGTCCCACACAGATAGAAAAACTCCTCTAGAGGAGCACAGTGAAAGAGAAGGAAACATAAAATGAGATAAATACACAGAGGGAGACAAACCATAGAGGACTCTTAACTGTGGGAAATATACATAGGGTGGCTGGGGTGGGGGTGGATCCTGGGGAGGATGGAGTAATTAATTGGGAAGATGGGCCCGAAGGAGTGCTCTTGTTGTCATGAGTACTGGGTATTAGGTGCAACTGATGACTACACTGAATTCTACCCGTGAAACTCATAATACACCTTATGTTGACCTATTGGAATTTCAATAAAATTATTAGTCACTTAAGGACACAATACAAAACTCAAATATATTATTGTATTGTTCTTCCAATTATACCATGCCATGGAATGAGAAAGGACACTCTTTCCAAATAGGAAACACCCTCGTACAAAGAAGTGACACGTTTTTATGAGATCTTGCCAAGCCAGTGAACTTCCTGAAGAAAGTGCTCCAATATCCATGAATTCCCATGCTGGGCTCATGTGCTCATAGTATGAACGCCATGCTAACAAAGTTCGTAAGTCCTATGAAATCGCCTAATGATTAGGATTCTTTCATGTTTTGATTTTCGTTTTCTGAATTTGGTTTCCTCTAAGAATTTCAGCCCCTCTAAAGATTGTATTCTGCCCATGTAATCTATTCCCTTCCCATTGACTGGTATGAAATTCAGCATTGGATGGCTCTCTCTAAACTATGGTACACATCACTTGTAGATTTTTTTATACCAGAAATGTATAATCAGAATCATTTGAGGGATTTTTTTGTTTGTTTGTTCCTTTTCCTTAAATGAAGACTCTTAATTATAAAGATCTATGCTTCTTCTAAAGCCTCTCCACTTGCTCAGAACCAGAGAAAGTAAATTGGAAATGTGAGAGAAGAATGGCAAGCTTTCTTGTTACATAGGGATTTACTTTCTAAGACAATAAATGAAGAGGCCAAGTACACGGCAACTTTTTAGGATGTTCTGCATCCTAGGGACCTTTGGGCTATCACTTGGCTATTGTTCAATCAACCCTGCTTTGCTCCCCACCAGGAAATAGATATATAGAGAGATCTAGATAAATAAATAGACAAATTAATTAATTAAATAATAAGTAAAAATTCAATCAATCACTCAATCAATGAATCTTTCAGTAGCCAGGCAGACACACAGGTAAATAAATTGGGAAGTATTTCCTATAGAAAACACTTCACATAGAATTGGTCTCCACAAATTAATGCCAGGAGCAGAAAGCTGTGGAGCAAAGATGGGGAAGGGTCACTAAGTAACGTTAACAGAGTCACAGGCACTTGGGTGTAAACAAACAAACAAACAAACAAATAAATATTTATGTTTATTGTCCAAGGGCCAGTGTTTCCTAAAACATAAGAATACTACTAAGAGTTGGAGAGATAGATATGGGTTGATTTTCATGCCAAAAATCAGTAACTTTAAGGGGAGTTCTCACCCATTTAAGATGATCTGCGTCATGACTCATTGAGTGGAGAGGGTGACCAAGGAACTCACTCATCTATGCGCTGCCAGCATTTTTGACGCTCCTTTAGTTTGCGTTCTCATCAGATGGACACCCAGAGTACCTCCTCCAGTTTCAAATAAAGGAAAATTTTTAGATTTTTTTTTAAAAGAAAAAGGGCTGGAAAACTGTTCCTGAGGGGAAAGGATTACAGTTTAATTTTAGATATACAATAACCAGATGGAAACCGAAATGGCCAATGTGAACATTGCTGCTAAGGGGATTCCTCTACAGTCCTTTCCACATTGATACTCAATGAAAGAGCAAATATTTACTGAGATCTAATAAAAAGTTACTTTCTAAGACAATAAATGAAGAGGCCAAGTACACGGCAACTTTTTAGGATGTTCTGCGTTCTAGGGACCTTTGGGCTATCACTTGGCTATTGTTCAATCAACCCTGCTTTGCTCCCCTTCCAAATCCAAATTTGGAAGGTTTTTTCGACCTTTCAATATATATACTTTCTTACTTTACTCGACTGAAATGTACAATCTAAATAAGAACATAAACAAAGGTGGAAACAAGAGCAGAAGAAAAAACGAAACCCTCAAAACTCAGAGGACAATATGGCTTTCCAGGGGCTGTGTGCACATGATATTGGAAGATATTCTTCAAAGGTAGAGTTCAAGGATGAATTCCAGAGATCTAGAGCACAGAGTGATGACTATCAGCTAACAATTCCTATTGCATACTTAAAACAGTCCTTGAGCGGTCAGATCTTCTGTATGTTAACTGATAAAGGAAAGGTAAAAATGTGGCAATGATTGGACAATATACGTGTATCCGTGGATCATGGGATACACTTTCAATTTACAAAAAGGTTACAAGTCAACAACAGGGCAAGGAAGCTGGACAGACAATTCAAGACAACACCTGATTAGCATGCAATGAAGCATGGGGCTCTTCTGATCAAGAGACTTCTTGTGACAGAAACCTAATATGCCTGTCAAGCCAGACAAGGTCCCACACAGATAGAAAAACTTCTCTAGAGGAACACAGGGAAAGGGAAGGAAACAAAAAATGAGATAAATACACTGAAGGAGGCAAACCATAGAGAACTCTGAACTACAGGAAATACACGTAGTGTGGCTATGGTGGGGTCGGGCCCTGGGGAGGATAGAGTGATTAATTGGGGAGGGATGGGCCTGAAGGAGGGCACTTGATGTCATGAGTACTGGGTGTTAGGAGCAACTGATGAATACACTGAATTCTACCCCTGAAACTCATAATACACTCTATGGTAACCAAATAGAATTTAAATTAAAATAACAATCAATCAAAGGACACAATACAAAGCTCAAAGATTTTATAGTAGTGTTATTCCAATTACACCATGTCATGAAATGAGAAAGTATATGCTTTCAAAATAGGAAACACCCTGGTACAAAGACATGATACAGTTTTATGAGATCTTGCCAAGCCAGTAACTTTCTGAAGAAAGTTCTCCAACATCCAAGAATTCACAGCACGGGCTTATGTACTGGTAGAATGAATGCCATGCTGCCAAAGGACTTGAGTCCCAGGAAATCTGAAGGTTAGAGATCCCTCATTTTCTGATTTTTTTTTCTGAAAATGGTTTCCTCATAATTTCAGCTCATCTAAAGGTTGCATTCTGTCCGGGTAATGTTTTTCCATCCAATTACATGGTATGGAAAATCAGCATTGGATGACTCTACAGTATGGTGCAATTCACTTGTGGATTTTTTTATACAAGAAAAGTAGAATCAGGATGCTTTGGGAATTTGTTTGTTTGTTTGTTTGTTTTGCTTAAAAGAAGAATCTTGATTATAAAGATATATGCTTCTTTCAAGGCTTCCCCACTTGCTCAGAACCAAACAGAGAAAGTAAGTTGGAAATGTGAGAGAATGGCAAGCTTTCTTGTTACATGGGGTTTTACATTCTGATTAAGAAAATAAATGAAAAGGTCAAGTACAGGGCAACTGTCTAGGATTCCCTCTGGCCACAGGAGCTTTGGACTATCACTTGACTGTTGCTCAATTAACCTTGCTTTGCTGCCCACCAGGAAATCAGTGGATAGATATAGATAGATAGATAGATAGATGATGTAGATAGTGCAATTAATTAATTAAAAATTAATAAGTAAAAATTCAATCAAGCAATCATTGAATTATTAAACAGGCAAGCAGACTGAGAGATAAATAAGTTAGTAAACATTTCCTTTAGTGAATACATCACTTAGCATTGGACAGCACATGTTAATCCAGGAAGCAAAAAGATGGGGAGGAAAGACAGGGACAGGGTCATTCAGTAATGTTAGCAGTATCACTTTCTCTTTGGGAAAAAAATAATAAATAAGTAATATATAGGTACATATACATACATACGTACATAATAATGATTCACGTTGATTGTCCAATGGCCAGTGTTTCCTAAAATATAAGAAAGATTACTACAAGAGTTAAATGGATAGGGGTTGATATTAAGGCTATCGCTCAGTCACTATATGGGGCGTTCTCAGTCATTCATGATGAACTGCATCATGACTCATTCCGTGGAGGCCATTGCCAGATAATTCACTCATGTATGCTTTTTTAGCATTTTTCCATCCTCTACAGTTTGCATTCTCATCCAATAGACACCTAGATTATATCCACTAGTTTCAAATATAGGAACTTTTTCAGCTTTTTTTTTCTTAAAGGACAAGGGGCTAAAAAATGTTCTCAAGAAGAAAGCATTTCAGGTTAATTCCAGATATCCAATAACGAGATGGAAAAAGAAATGGCCTATGTGAAACTATTGTTGCTAAAGGAGATGTGTCTACATTCTGTCCCACATTGATACTCAATGAAGATCTAATGAGATCTAATAAAAAGATACAAATTCAAATTTGGAAGGATTTTTTTGACTTTTAATATAGGGATTTTCTTACCTTACTACTGAAACATGCAATCTAAAAAGCAAGAAACACAAGCCAAATAAGAAGAAGAAAAAATGGGACCCTCATAACTCAGAGAACAACGGGGCTGAAGGAGCAGTTTCCGATGGAATTGGGATATATTCATTAAAGGTAGACCTTTCCTGTTCAGTTTCAGGATGAATTCTGGAGATCTAGAACCCAGGGAGATGACTATAAGCTAACAATTCTTACTCTATACTTAAAACAATTTTTCAGTGTTCAGATCTGCTGTGTTTTCACTGTAAAAAGAATGGTAAAAAATATGGAAATGATTAGATAATATACGTGTATGAAAGAATCATGCGATGCACTTTCATCTTCCAGAAAAGGTACAAGTCAACAACAGGGCATGCAAGCTAGAAGGACAATTCAAGATGTCACCTGAGTAGCATGACCTGAAGCATGGGCTCTTTTGAGCAAGAGACTTCTTGGGACAGAAAGGTCATATGCCTAGGAAGCCAGTCCTGCTCCCAAGCAGATAGAAAAACCCATCTAGAGGAACACAGCAGAAGGGAAGGAAACATTAAATGAGATAAATATAGAGAGGGAGGCAAACCATAAGAGACTCTGAACTAAAAAAAAACATACTTAGGGTTGCTGAGTGGGGGGGGGGTCCATGGAAAGAATGGGTTAATTAATTCAGGGGGAAACACCTCAAGGGGGGACTTGTTATCATGAGTGCCGGCTGTTAAGTGCAACTGATGAATTCACTCAATTCTATCCCTCAAACTCATCATACACTATACGTTGACAGAATGGAAATTAAATAAGAATAACAATTATTTAAAGGATACAATACAAAAATCAAATACATTATTGTATTGGTATTCCAATTACACCATGCCAGGAAATGAGAAAGGTCACTCTTTCAAAATGGGATACACCCTGGTACAAAGAAATGCAACATTTTTATGAGATCATGCCAAGTCAGTGAACTTTCGGAAGAACGTTCTCCAGTATCCATACTGGGCTCAGGCGCTCAGAATATGGACACCATATGTCCAAATGACCTGAATCCGGTGAAATATCCTGACGGTTAAGATTATTTCAGTGATCCTTCATGTTTTGATTTTTGTTTTCTGAAATTGATTTCCTCTGATAATTTCAGCTCATCTAAATGTTGCGTTCTGTCCATGTAATGCTTTCCTATCCCTTTGACTTGTATGAAATTCAGCATTGAATGGCCCTCCTTAGGCTATGGTGGACTTCACTTGTGGATTTTTTATACCAGAAATGTAGAATCAGGACCCTTTGAAGATTTGTGTTTTGTTTATTTTGCTTAATAGAAGATTCTTGAATATAAAGATCTATGTTTCTTCAAAGGCCTCTTGGCTTGCTCAGAACCAGAGAAAGTAACATGGAAATGTGGGAGATGTATGGCAAGCTTTCTTGTTACATAAGGATTTACTTTGTGATTAAGAATAGAATTAGAAAAACCAAGTAAAGGGCAACTTTCTACAATGCTGTCAGTCCTAGGGAGCTTTGGACTATCACTTGGCTATCGCTGAATCAACCTGCATTGGTGTCCACCAGGAAGTAGATGGATAGATAGATACAGATAAAAAGGTTAATTAATTAATTAATAAGGAAAATTCAATCAATCACTCAATCAATGAATGATTGAATAGGCGAGAAGACAGATTGGTAAATAAATAGGTGAACATTTCCTTTAGTTAATACATGGCTCAGCATTGGACTACACAACTAAATCACTCCTAACTGGACGGAGCCTGTATTCTGCTCTCAGTCCCACAAAAATGGCTCCTGGAAGGGGTTGCAGTCGAGAGGACAACAGCCTGCTCTCCTCCTTCCAAACACAAGCTGGGTGAGAGGGAGCTTTCTCAGAGAGGCTCACACCGAATTGTGCCTCACTTCCCTTAGGTGTCCCCCCAAACACTGTGAATTGTTCCTCAGGAAGAGCGAGGGCTGAGAAATGCAGTTCCGTTCAGGCTTGTTTCTGGCAGGTAAGTACATGTCCCTTTACTGGGGCTTCCATTTTTAGGTTTGACAAGACTTCCATCTCTGTGCAGAACACTGCATTAGGGGAGTGAGGTTGCATTCAACACAGACTTTCTGCTCACAGGGAGTACGATGGGCCTTTTGCTGATGTGTACATACACAAGCACACTCATACCCACTCTCTCTCACTCTAAAAACTTCTTTTGACTCTTGGTGAGACAAGACTTGGCAGCCTGAGAAGAGTCAGCCTCAGGGCCCCGTCAATCTCCCAGAAGTACACTGGAAATTCCCCTTAGGCAGCCACACATCAAGCTTCCTGGTTAAGTTTGGTGCAAGAGAGCAGTTTGTTAGCGTTCAGGTCCCAGGATGTTACTTTGGCTTCAAGTGGTGCAAAGGAAAACAGGGCTTTCTCCCAGAAACAGGAGATTAGGGCGGAGGCGCATGCTGGCAGAGACTGCTTGCGAGTGCAGAGGCTGGGACATAGAGGACAATGCTTTGCCTGCCTTATCGAGACAGCTCCTGCATCAGAGGAAATGTTGAGTGGGAGAAGGCCCTCCCCACTGCCCTTTCTTGGAGCCGAAGGCTGTGCCCTTTTCCTAAGCACAGGACATCAGAAATTCTTCTCTCCAGGCACGACGAGGTGTTCCATCCTTCCCAACTTGTGTTTTCTGAGAGCATCCTCTAGCAGCTTACTTGTGCTTCCATACACCCAATTGGAAAGGCCAGTCTGCTCAAGGAAATTTATGGCCTTGTTTTCTTAAAGACAAAAAGCTGAAAAATATTCTTGAGAGGAAGGCATTTCTGGTTAATTGCAGATATATAATAACGTGATGGAAATGCGAATGGCTAATGTGAAACTTTTGCTTCTAAGGGGATTCTTCACAGTCTGTCCCACATTGTTACTCAGTGAGGCAGCAAATATTTAATAAGAACTAATAAAAAGTTATAGAATCCTAATTTAGAACGTTTTTTCAAATTTCAATATATGGATTTCCTTACCTTGCTCTACTGAAATCTAATCTAAAAATCAATCTAAAAACAAAAAACAAAAAACAAAACAAAAAAAAACTTGGCTATCTCTCACTCAAACTTGCTCTGATGCCCACCAGGAAAAATGGATAGACAGATGTAGATAGATAGACAGCTTAATTGATTAATTAAGGAAATTCAATCACTAGCCGAAGTACACTGGAAAATCCCTTAGGTCGCCACATGTCAATCTTCCTGGAAAAAGACATTTGGTGCAGGAGAGCTGTTTCTCAGTGTTCAGCTGCAGGATGTTCCTTCAGATTCAAATGGTGCAAAGGAGAACAGAGCTCTCTCTCGGAAAGAGGAGTTAGGGTGGAGGGGTATGCTGGCACAGACTGGTTTGTCATTGTGAAGGCTGGGACTCTAGTGGACAATGCCTTTTGCCTGTGCCTTCAGAGTGGCTCCTGGCTTCAGAGGAAACTTTGAGTGGGAGACAGTCTTCTGCACTACTGTTTCTTGGAGCCTAGGGCTTCATCCTTTCCCTAGACCTCCGGACATCAAAAAGGCTTCTCCTCTGGCATGGTGAGGTGTGCCATCCTCCCAAGACTTGTGTACCCTGAGACCAGCATGTAGTAGTTTCCTTGTGCTTCCATACACACGTTTACAAAGGCTGGTCTGCTCAGAGGGACTCAGGGATGTCTTCTGGAAAGGAGATTTTTGCTCATGCATTGCCTCTTTGAGAGAAGTTGCTAGCATGGAACTTTCCTCATGCCTTCACAGGCAGGGCCAAATCGACTGTTACGCACAGGCAGAGGGACCAGCTGCTGTCCAAATTGGTTTTTGAACACTCAGACTGGATGGAGCCTCTGTTCTGCAATCAGTCCCTCATTTTGGCTCCTGAAGAGAGTTACAGTTGAGGGGACATCAGGAGGCAGGAGCTGATCCTGACAGCGTGAGCACCTGCTCCCAGACACAAGCTGGGTGATGGGTAGCTTTCTCAGAGAGGATGTCAGCGAATCATGCATCACTTTTGTCAGGCATCCCCCACACACCCTGTGAATCTTTCCTCAGCAAAGAGCAAGTGTTGAGAAAGGTAGTTCCATTTCAGGCTTGTTTTTGGCAAGTAAGTGCATGCCCCTTTACCTGGGCTTCCAGTTACAAGTTTGATAGGACTTCCATCTCTCTGCAGAACATTGGGTTAGGGAAGGGTGGTAGCGTTCAACACAGACTTTTTGTTCACAGGGAGGAAGTTGTGCCTTTTGCTGATCCATCCACACACAAGCACACTCACACCCTCTCTCTCTCTCTGAAAACTTTTTTTTCCTCTTGGTGAAATAACACTTGGCAACCTGAGAAGTTGGCTTATGGCCCTGTCGATCTCACAGAAGTATACTGAAAATTCCCCTTAGGTTGCCACCCATCAAGCTTCTTAAAGAAGAAGAGGTTCAGTGCAGGAGAAATGTTTTTTACTGTTCAGGCCCCACAACGTTTGTTTGCCTTCAAGTCGTGTGAAGGAAACAGGGCTCTCTCCAGGAAACAGGAAGTCAGGACAGAGGCGCATGCTGGCACAGACTGGTTTGTCAGTGTGGAGCCTGGGACTCTAGTGGACAATGCCCTTTGCCTGAGCCTTTCAGGTGGCTCTTGTGTTCAGAGGAAAAGTTGAGTGGGAATTGGTCCTCCGCACTGTCGTTTTTAGGGCTGAGGGTTTTGCCCTTTCCTTAGGCCTCTGGATAGAACCAAATGGAGAAAGTAACTTGGAAATGTGAGTGAAGAATTGCAACCTTTCTTGTTACATAGGGATTTACTTTCAGATTAAGAATAAAATTGAAAAGGCCAAGTACAGGGCAAGTTTCTAGGTTGCCATCTTTCCTAGGGAGCTTTGGATTATCCTTTGGCTCTGTTCAATCAACCTTCCTTGCAGCCCACCAGGAAATAGATGGATAGATCGATATAGATAAACAGATATTGCAATTAATTAATAAATAAGTAAAAATTCAATAAATCACTCATTGAATCATAAAATAGGTGAGCAGACAGACAGCTAAATAAATCAGTAAACATTTCCTTTATAAATACATCACTCGGTATTTGACTGCACAGTTAATCTCAGAAAGTAGAGAGATGTGGAGGAAAGACAGGGTCAGGGACATCCACTAACGTTAACAGCATCTTTAGATCTTTGGGTAAAAAATAATAATAAAATAAATACTTACTTACATGCATACATATATACATACATTCATAACAATGATTTGCGTTGATTGTCCAATGGCCTGTGTGTTCTAAATAGAAAAAAGAATACTACTAAGAGTTGGAGATGTAGGTATGGATTGATGTTAAGGCTATCACTCAGTCACTATATGGGGCGCTCTCAGGGATTCATAATGAACTGCTTCATGACTCATTCCGTGGAGATGGTGGCCAGGGAGCAAACTCACGTATGCGTTTCCAGCATTTTTCACTCCCCTTCAGTTGGCATTCTCATCCGATGGACACCCAGAGTACATCCTCTAGTTTCAAATAAAGAAACTTTCTCTGGTTTGTTTTCTTAAAGAAACTGAAAAATGTTCTCGAGAGGAAAGCATTTCAGGTTAATTTCAGATAAACAATAACCAAATGGAAAACGAAATGGCCAATGTGAAACCTTTGTTGCTAAAGCGGATTCTTCTATAGTCTGTCCCACATTGATACTCAATGAAGCAGCAAATATTTATTGAGATCTAATAAAAAACTTACAAAATCGAAACTTGGACAGTTTTTTCAAATTTTGGTATGTGTATTTTCTTATCTTGCTCCACTGATATATGCAATCTAAAAAACAAGAAAGACAAAGAAGCCAAAAAGAGAAGAAGAAAAAACGAAATCCTCAAACCCTAGAGAACAATGAGGCTGGAGGGGCTTTGACGGATGGAATTGGGAGATACATAGTAAAAGGTACAACAAAGGAATTGGGAGATACATAGTTTGGAATAGGTAGACAATTCCTGTTCAGTTCCCAGATGAATTCTGGAGATCTAGAGACCAGGGAGGTGACTATAAGCTAACAATCCCTACTCTATATTTAAAATAATTGTAGAGTATTCAGATCTTCTGTGTGTTCACCGATAAAAGAATGGTAAAAAATGTGGAAATGATTGGACAATATACGTGTATCAAAGGATCATAGGATGCACTTCCATTTTCCAGAAAAGTGACAAGCTAACAACAGGGCAAGGAAGCCGGAGGGACAATTCAAGATGACACCTGGTAGCATGACCTGATGCATGGGCTCTTTTGAGCAAGAGACTTCTTGTGACAGAAGAGTCATATGCCTAGGAAGCCAGTCCTGGTCCCGCACAGATAGAAAAACCTATCTACAGGAACACAGGGGAAGAGAAGGAAACATTAAATGAGATAAATACAGAGAGAGAAGCAAATCATAACAGATTCTGAAATAAAGGAAACTTCAGTTTGCTGAGTGGGGGAGTAGTCGGCGGGAACGGGTGGGTTAATTAATGGGGGGAGATGGACCCGAAGGGGGTAACTTGATGTCCTGAGTACTGGCTGTTAGGTGCAACGGATGAATTCACTCAGTTCTACCCCTGAAACTCATAATACACTATGTGGACCAAATGCAATTTCAAAAAGAATAACGATCACTGAAAGAATAAATACAAAAATCAAATACATTATTGTATTGGTATTCCAATTATACCATGCCATTAAATGACAAAGTACACTCTTTAAAAATAAAAACACCCTGGTATAAAGAAATACAACATTTTTATGAGATCATGCCAAGCCAGTGAATTTTGTGAAGAAAGTTCTGGGTGTGGTGCATGAACAGTCAATCTTGTAACACTGAAAAAAAAAAACATATTTGGGGGAAAAAAAAGTTCTCCAATATCCAAGAATTCCCACACTGGGCTCATGAGCTCATTGTATGGAGGCCATGAGTCTAAACGACATGAATCTGGTGAAATCTCCTCAGGGTTAAGATTATTTCAGGGATCTTTCATGTTTTGATTTTTGTTTTCTAAAATTCATTTCCTCTGATAATTTCAGCTCATCAAAACCTTGTGTTCTTTCCATGTGATGTTTTCCCACATCATTGACTGATATGGAAAGTCAGCATTGGATAGCTCTCTCTACACTATGGTGCACATCACTTGTGGGTTTTTTATACCAGAAATGTAGATCAGGACCATTTGGGGTATGTTTTTTTTGTTTGTTTCTTTGTTTCTTTTGCTTAAAAGAAAAATGTTGATTATAAATTTCATGCTTCTTTGAAGGCCTCTCCACTTGCTCAGAACCAGAGAAAGTAACTTGGAAATGTGGGGAAGAATGGCAAGCTTTATTTTTACATAGCAATTCACTTTCTGAATAAGCATAGAATTGAAATGTTGAATTACAGGGCAAATTTATGGGATGCCACCTGTCCTTGGGAGCTTTGGACTATCCCTTGGCTATCGCTCAATCAACCTTGCTTTGCTACCCACCAGGAAATAAATGGATAGATAGATGTAGATATAGAGAGAGCTCAATTAATTCATTCTTTCATTAAAATGGAAAGTTCAATCAATCACACAGTCAATGAATTATTAAATAGGAGAACAGACAGACAGAAAAATAAATCAGGAAATATTTCCTTTTTTAAATACATCGCTCAGCATTGGATTGCACTAGTTAATCCCAGAAAGCAGAAAGATGGGGAGGAAAGACAGAGACGGGGTCATCCAGTGAAGTTAACTGTGTCAATGGCTATTCGGGAACAAATAAACAAACAAACAAATAAATAAATAAATACCACTTACATAAATACATACATACATATTAATGTGTTGGCGTTGATAGTCCAATGGCCAGGTTTCCAAAATAGAAGAAAGAATACTACCTAGGTTTTGAGAAATAGATATGGGTTGATGTTAATGCTATTGAACAGTATTACATGCAGCGTTCTCAGGCATTCACGGTGAACTGTATCATGACTCATTCCTTGGAGTCAGTGGCCAGGGAACTCACTCACCCATACTTTTCCAGCATTTTTCACTCCCCTTTAGTTTGCATTCTTATCTGAGGGACACCGGGAATATATCCTCTACTTTCAAATAAAGGAACTTTTCCTGATTTGTTTTCTTTCTTTTTTTTTTCTCCCCTAATATGTTTATTTTATTTTTTCAGAGTTACAACATTGATTTTCATGCACCGCACCCATTGATCTATGTAATACGTGCCGTTCTCAATACCCACCACCAGGCTCACCCAACCCCCACCCTCTCCCGTCCAAACCGCTCAGTTTGTTGCTCAGAGTCCATATTCTCTCCTGGTTCATCACCCCCTCTGGTTTCTCCCCATTTACCCTTCCCTTCCTTCTCACAATGCCCTCCATGTTTTCCTTATGCTCCACACTTAAGTGAGACCATAAGATAATTGACTCTCCCCACTTGACTTAATTCACCCTGCATAATCTCTTCTAGTCCCGTCCAGGTTGATAAAAAGTTGGATATTCATCCTTTCTGATGGAGGCATAATATTCCGTTGTGTAGATGTACCACATCTTCCTTATCCACTCATCTGCTGAAGGGCATTTTGGTTCTTTCCACAGTTTGGCGGTTGTGGCCGTTGCTGCTATGAACATTGGGGTACATGTGGCCCTTCTTTGTACTGCGTCTGCTTCTTTGGGGTAAATACCCAGTAGTGCAATTACAGGGTCATCGGATAGCTGTATTTTTAATTTCCTGAGGAATTTCCATACTGTTTTCCAAAGTGGCTGCACCAACTTGCATTCCCACCAATAGTGGAGGAGGGCTCCCCTTTCTCCACATCCTCTCCAGCATTTGTTGCTTACTGTCTCATTGATTTTGGCCATTCTAACTCGTATAAGGTGGTATGAATCTCCCGATGGCAAAAGATGATGAACATGTTTTCATATGTCTGTTAGCCATTTGTATGTCTTCTTTGGAGAAGTGTCTGTTTTTGTCTTCTGCCCATTTTTAGATGTGATTATCTGTTTTGTGAGTGTTGAGTTTGAGGAGTTCTTTATAGATCTTAGATATCAGCCCTTTGTCTGTAGTGTCATTTGCAAATATCTTCTCCCATTCTGTGGGTTGCCTGTTTGTTTTGTGGACTGTTTCCTTTGCTGTGCAGAAGCTTTTTTTCTTGATGAAGTCCCAGAAGTTTATTTTCGCTTTTGTTTCCTTTGCCTTTGGAGACATGTCTTGAAAGAAGTTGCCGTGGCTAATGTCTTAGAGGTTACTGCCTATGGTCTTCTCTAGGATTTGTGATAGATTCCTGCCTCACGTTGAGGTCTTTTATCCATTTTGAGTTTATCGTTGTGTACGGTGTAAGCGAATGATCAAGTTTCATTCTTCTACATATAGCTGTCCAGTTTTCCCAGCACCATTTATTGAAGAGACCGTCTTTTTTCCACTGGATATTTTTGCTGTTTTGTCAAAGATGATTTGATCATAGAGTTGTGGGTTCATCTTTGGGCTCTCTATTCTGCTCCACTGGTCTAGGTGTCTGTTTTTGTGCCAGTACCATGCTGTCTTGGTGATCACAGCTTTGTAGGACAGTTTGAAATCAGGCATTCTGATGTCCCCAGCTTTGTTTTTCTTGTTCAACATTTCCTTAGCAATTCAGGGTTTTTTCTGGTCTAATACAAATTTTAGGATTGTTTGTTCCAGCTCTTTGAAAAAAACTGGTGGAATTTTGATCGGGATGGCATCGAAAGTGTAGATTGCTCTGGGCAGAATAGACATTTTAACAATGTTTATTCTTCCGATCCATGAGCATGGAATGCTTTTCTACCTTTTTGTGTCTTCTTCAATTTCTTTCATGAGCGTTCTGTAGTTCCTCGAGTACAGATCCTTTACCTCTTTGCTTAGGTTTATTCCCAGGTATCTTATGGTTCTTGGTGCTACAGTAAATGGAATCGATTCTCTAATTTCCCTTTCCATATTTTCATTGTTAGTGTATAGGAAAGCAATTGAGTTTTGTGCATTGATTTTGTATCCTGACACATTACTGAATTGCTGTATGAGTTCAGTAGTTTGGGGGTGAAGTCTTTCGGTTTTTCCATATAAAGTATCATGTCATCTGTGAAGAGAGAGAGTTTGACTTCTTCTTTGCCAATTTGGATACTTTATATCTTTTTGTTGTCTGATTGCTGTCTCTAGGACTTCCAGTACTATGTTGAACAAGAGTGGTGGGAGTGGACATCCTTGACATGCTCCTGATCTCAAAGGGAAGGCTGTCAGCTTTTCCCCATTGAGAATGATCTTTGCTGTGGGCTTTTCATAGATAGACTTTATGATGCTGAGAAATGTTCCTTCTATCCCTATACTTCGAAGAGTTTTAATCAGGAACGGATGCTGAATTTTGTCAAATGCTTTTTCTGCATCAATTGAGAGGACCATGTGGTTCTTCTCTCTTCTCTTGTTGATTTGTTCTATCACATGGATTGATTTGCGAATGTTGAAGCACCCTTGCGTCCCAGGGATAAATCCCACCTGGTCATGATGAATAATCTTTTGAATGTGCTGTTGGATCCTATTAGCTAGGATCTTGTTGAGAATCTTGGCATCCATATTCATGAGGGATATTGGTCTGCAATTCTCCTTTTTGATGGGGTCTTTGCCTGGTTTGGGGATCAGGGTAATGCTGGCTTCATAGAAAGAGTCTGGAAGTTTTCCTTCTGTTTCTATTTTTTGAAACAGTTTCAGGAGAACAGGTATCATTTCTTCCTTGAATGTTTGGTAGAGTTCCCCCAGGGAATCCGTCAGGCCCCGGACTCTTGTTTTTTGGGAGGTTTTTGATCACTGCTTCAATCTCATTTCTAGACATTGGTCTATTCAGGTTGTCAATGTCTTCCTGTTTCAGTCTTGGAAGATTATGGGTTTCCAGGAATGCATCCATTTCTTCTAGGTTGTTTAGCTTATTGGCATACAGCTGTTGATAATAATTTTGGATGATTGTTTCTATTTCCTTTGGATTAGTCGTGGTCTCTCCCCTTTCATTCATAATTTTGTTAATTAGGGTCCTCTCTCTTTTCTTCTGGATGAGTTTGGCCAGTGGCTTATCGATCTTATTGATTCTTTCAAAAAAACCAACTTCTGGGTTTATTGATGTGTTCTACTATTTCTTTAGGTTCTGACTCATTGATCTCTGCTCTAACCTTGATTATTTCCCTTCTCGTGCATGGGTTTGGCTTGATTTGTTGTTGATTTTCCAATTCTTTAAGGTGTGAAGAGAGCTGGTGTATTTGGTATTTTTCAATTTTTTTGAGAGAGGCTTGGATAGCTATGTATTCCCCCCCTAAGGAACACCTTTGCCATATCCCATAGGTTTTGGATCGATGTGTCTTCATTCTCATTGGTCTCCATGAATTGTTTAAGTTCGTCTTTCATTTCCTGGTTGATCCCAGCATTCCTGAGCATGTTGGTCTTTTAGCCTCCAAGTGTTTGAATTCCTTCCAAACTTTTTCTTGTGGTTGAGTTCCAGTTTTAAAGCATTGTGGCCTGAGAAAATGCAGGGAATCATCTCAATCTTTTGGTATCGGTTGAGACCTGATTTGAGGCCCAGTATGTGGTCTATTCTGGAGAAAGTTCCATGTGCGCTCGAGAAGAATGACTATCCTGTTGTTTTAGCGTGGAATGTTCTGTATATATCTATGAGGTCCATGTGGTCCAATGTGTCATTCAAAGCTCTTGTTTCTTTATTGATTTTCTGTTTAGATGATCTGTCAGTTACTGAGAGTGGCGTATTAAGATCTCCTACTATTAATGTATTCATATCAATATGACTCTTTATTTTGATTAACAGTCGGCTTATGTAGTTAGCTGCTCCTATATTGGGGGCATAACTGTTTACAATTGTTAGATCTTCTTGGAGGATAGACCCTTTGAGAATGACGTAGTGTCCTTCTGTATCACTGACTACAGTCTTTAGCTTAAAATCTAATTTATCTGATATGAGATTTGCTACCCCAGCTTTCTTTTAAGGTCCGTTGGCATGAAAGATGGTTCTCCATCCTTTCACTTTCAGTCTGGATGTATCTTTTGGTTCCAAATATGTCTCTTGTAGACAGCATAGGGACGGGTCCTGTCGTTTTATCCATTCTGCAACCCTGGGCCATTTTATGGGAGCATTTAGGCCGTTCACGTTGAGAATGATTATTGAAAGATAAGTGTTTATTGACATCATGTTGCCTGTGAAGTCCTTGTTTCGATAGATGGCAAACTTCTGTTCTAAGTCACTCATGTGTTCTTTCTACTTTTATAGAACCCCCTTTAATATTTCCTGGAGTGCCGGCTTGGTGGTCACATACTCTTTTAATCCTTGCCGGTCTTGGGAGGTCTTTATTTCTCCATCCATTTTGAATGTCAGCCTTGCTGGATAAAGTAGTCTTGGCTGCATGTTCCTTTCCTTTAGTGCCCTGAATGTATCATGCCAGCCCTTTCTGGCTTGCCAGGTTTCTGTGGACACGTCTATCGTTATTCTGTGGACACGTCTATCGTTATTCTTATCGGCTTTCCTCCATATGTAAGGAATCTCTTCCCCCTAGCTGCCTTCAGGACCTCCTGTCTAAAATTATAATTTGCAAATTTTACAATGATGTGTCTCTCTGATTTTCTAGACTCGTTGATCTTGGCTGGTGTTCTTTCTGCCTCTAGAACCCGAGCACTTGTTCCATTCCCCAGATTGGGGAAATTCTCATGCAGAATTTGGTCAGCTGTATCTTCTAGTCTTCTGTCTTTCTCGATCCCCTCTGGGATGCCAATGATTCTGACGTTGCAACGTTTTATGGCGTCATTTATTTCCCTAAGTCTGTTCTCATGATTCCTGAGCAGTTTGTTCCAGCTCTCCTCCTGACCTTTCTTCTCAACCATTTTATCCTCTAGATCACTAATTCTATCCTCTGTCTCCATAACTCTAGCTGTTAGACTATTAACATTGGATTGGATCTCATTAATAGCACTTCTTACATCTGCTATACTGGATCTCATTTTTGCCCTTAGAGATTCTATAATGTTTTTCTCCATCCTAGCCATTGCCTGGATAATTGTCACCCTGAATCCCTTTCTGACATACTGTTTATGTCCATGTCCAATAGTTCTGAGGGAGAGGGTGTAGTCTCTGGGTTTTTCTTCTGTTGGGTGTTCCTCCTCCTAGTCATTTTGATGAGAAGTGGATGAGAGGATGTATAGCTGGATATATCACCCATGATCCAGGCAGGGTGCACCCTGGAGGGTTTTGGAGCAATTGGGATTCACCACCAAAAAGAAAGAATAAGGTTAAAAAAAGATAGAGAGAAAGAGAAAAAGAGGAAATCCCAGCCACAATGGGCCCCCAAAATAAGATTTATAAGGTATGTAAACAAACACGAAGAAACATATAGACTAACACAAATAAATGACAAGAAATAAAAGAACCTAGCAGAATGAACCCCAAGAATAAGATTTATATAATACCAGAACAAAAGCAAATACGTAGAAACACTGACAGAAGGATAAGATGAGAGGGTGGTTATAACTCCTCGCAGGCGAGGAAGGTTATTTCAGGTCCTTCTGGGTTTATAGTTGTATTAAATCTCTGGTTGTAATGTTAAGTAGTTAAAAAAAAAAAAAA
>JAPYYJ010000557.1:0-30650 GCA_028533885.1 Nasua narica
TCCTCAAATGACCACTGGGAATGCAAGGGCAATGGGAAAACAGTGTGAAGTGCAGGCTGCCCTTGAGGATATCATCTCAGGCTCTGTAGGCCAGAGAGCTGTCCTGGCTGCCAGCCTCACTTTGAACACTACATCAAAAACTAATGATGTATCATATGGTGACTAACATAACTCAATAAAAATTAAAAAGTAAATAAAAGATGGGGGTGCCTAGGTGGCTCAGTCAAAAACAAACAAACAAACAAACAAAAATAATGATGTACTGTATGGTGACAAACATAACAAGAAAGAAAAGAAGAAAAAGAAAGAAAGAAAGAAAGAAAGAAAGAAAGAAAGAAAGAAAGAAAGAAAGAAAGAGAAAAGAATTTCGTCTACAGATGTTTGAAGTCCAGACTGGTTGCATCAGAATCACTATGTGAGCTGTTAGAAATACAGATTCTTGGACACCACCCTTCTGGATTCTACTTCAGTAGGTTGGGGAGGGGCCCAGGAATCTGTGTTCTTAACCCATCTGCAGGTGAATTTGGTATCCAGCCAGATTGGAAAATCACTGAGCTGGCCTACCCACCTCCTCTGAGAGATGAATGGACAGGCGCAGAGAAACCACTCATGCCATGTGGCCACCCTCACCAAGCTGTTTAGCTTGGAGGCTTTGCCTCATTTGAGCCTGCTGACCCAGAGAGGCAGGGTGGTATGCGCACATAAAGGAGAAGAGACAGACATATACAGACCAGGTTCCAAACCCAGCTTTGACCTTTTCCTAAGGTGGGATCACAGGCAAGTGACTCAGTTGCTCCGCTTCACTTTTCCCAGCAGTACAATGGGGAGATGCAATCCATAGCCCAGGACCATTGTGAGAATTTGAGAAAATTCCTTCTTTCGAATCACTGGTGCAGAGTCTCATGGAGATGTGATGATAACTGTAATTGTTAGCGTTATTGAGCACGTACTAAGAACCAAGTAGAGTTCCAAGTGCTTTACATAAATGGTCTCATTTATCCCCACAAATGCTGTCTATGAAATAAGAGCTATTATCATTCCCGTGCTACAGATGAGGAGACTGAGGCTTAGAGAGTGTGAATAACTTGTCCAGGGGCCCGCAGGCAGCATCTGAGTCCTTGCAGCCTGCACTCTTAAGCCCTAAGCTATAAATGGCAGCTCCCTCCCCCTTCTCCTTAAAGGTTAAAGCTGAGGGTAGAGCCAATCCTGTGGGGAAAAAAAACAGAACAAAGACCTCTGAAAGGAAGGAAGTCAAAGGAATGTATGTAAGCAGGCGCCTCAGAGAGTATGGGGGCTCAGTTCGCCCCTAAGCTTCCTGACAGCTGTAGCAGGAAGAAGGGAGGAAACAGAACTCCCAAGGTTCCATTTTCTGGAAAAAAGGAGGCACAGAGACATGTCTAAATGGACATTTGTCTTGGGCTGGAATTCCAGAAGAGTTGATCTTGTGGCCTGCTCGGCAAACATCCGGGACCAGAAACTCATCCGTGATTTCATGAGGCGCTAAAAGCCTTCTTCACACACGTGATTCTGAGAGTCAGAAGGCAGAGGAGGGAGAAAACACATGAAATTCTATCCCAGAGGAGAACCTTGCTAGACTGCAATTTCCCACAGCAGTAAGGGGCATGGGAGGGGACCTAGGCCTTGTTTCCCTGTTTGTCTCTCTCCACAGCACATACCACACAGCCTCTGTGGGAGGAGACCCAGGTCCCTGGTCTACCTGGGGACATGACACTCCTCCAGACACTGGGCCCAGGGATGGATGGCAAGTGAGCCAGGGCAAGGTTGTGGGTGAGGCTCATACTTCCAGAGCCTGGGAGCTGTGGGGAGGGCTAGGTCTGTCAGCCTGGGCCTGTTGGAAGAGGCAGAGCAGGAGGAGCTAGCTGTGGGATTGGGAGAGGATTATAGCATTGGAGCAAGTGGAAGGGTGCTGTAAGCAGGAGGAACAGCAAGTGGTGCAGGGTTTGCTTTTCCCCATGCTCAGATATTGCCCCTTTTGATGTCCCCTTTCCTCGATTTCTGCCTGGTGAGCCCTCCATGCCACGCATCTCAATCCTTCCCACCCATACAGGTGAGGCTGACTCGCCCTCATCCATCAGGATTGAGAGGGGAGAGACCTGTGTCAGAATCACCTTCTGCCCACCCCTGCAAGACCAGTCTGCCTTCTCCAGCTTAGGCCTACTCTGTGGTCCAGTACAATATAGGCATGAGGGCATCACTGGAGATGTGCAGGTGAGGGGAAATGGAAATGGAAATGGAAATGGAAATGGAAATGGAGAGTATGGGCTCTGGAGTCAGACAGGCCTGGCCAGTAATATGGGTTCTGCAAATTGCTCATCTCTTTTCCCCTAGCAATCAGTGAGGACAAGTGAACACAGACAGGGTGACGTATAGGGACACATGACCTCACACCATAGGAGACACATGTGCTTCCTCTAAGTGTTGGAGACCTGGAACTGTATAAATTGAATAAAACTCCAAATGAACCCATTCTCCACGCTTTTTTTTTAAACTCCATTTATTTGAGAGAGAGAGAGAGTGCGAAGGAGCAAAGGAGGAGGGGCAGGGGGAGGGGCAGAGGGAGAAGCAGAAGGAGAGGCAGAGGGAGAAGCAGACTCCCCACTGAGCAGGGACCCCATCACAGGGCTCCATCCCAGGACCCTGGGATCATGACCTGAGCCAAAGGCAGATGCTTAAACCACTGAAGCACCCAGGCGCCCTGAAATGAATCCACTCCTAATTGAAGCAAGTTATAGCTCACTCTTAACCAGTCCTTTTCGAAAGTGAACCATTGGCCAGTAATTGGTCTCTCATACTCATGGGGCTCTCACACTTTCTGCAGCTCTGATACTCTCATGTTCCCTCACGCTTTCGTGCCATCTCTAAGTTTTAAAAATTCTTTTTGCCTCACCTGAGCCATCGGCCTAAACAGGGAGCCTTTAATTCTGAGCTTACACATTCATGAAGAATATGCAGAGATCCCATGCTCTGCCAGAGGATTCCAGCAAGGATCAAGACCCTTGGCTTGACAACAATGATTGCATGGCAGCCTGAGATGTCTGGTCCAAGCCTTCATTTCTTGCCATATCTCTCACCACCTGCAGCACACAAACCACCCCTCCAGCTGCTGCACACCGCACCACACCACACCACACCACACCACACCACACCACACCATACCACACCACACCACACCACACCACATGCCTTTCTCTAAAAACACCTGAATTTGTCACTCATTTGTGCCTGAGCAGTTGCTCATACTCTCTGCTTGCCCTGGGAATGTCTTCTCCTTCCTTTGTCCGCTGGTGCTCGTCCTTGAAGACCTTCCTCAAATGCCACCTCTCTGATGACCCCAGCCCACTGACAATTCCCCCGTCTGCTCTGGGCTAGTATAGTGCTTTGGTAACACCTCTCCCCATGCACATATTTACTCATTCATTCATATGTGGATACATCGCCACCAAGCAGAGCTACTCTAGCTCAATCCTGTCCTCATTGATCCTGGGAACTCAGAAACGAGGTGGACACAACCCCTAGTCCTCCTTTGGAACATCCCAACCCCTAAGCAGCCGGATACATAGACCTGTGGCAGTCATAAACGGTTCTAAGTGCTGCATATAAATCTGTAATGGGTATCTGTGCATACACAGATCCCACTGAGGAGGTTCCAGGAAAGCCTTCCTAAAGGAGTCGTCCTTTAAATTAGCCTGGGAAAATGTGAAAAGACTCTGCCTCTGCCCGGGTCATTGGGGTGAAGGGAATAGCATGCAGAGAGAGTAGGGGACAGTATGTGCAGAGGCACAGAGGTATGGTACAGCCTGTTGTGGAGGGGGAATAAAATAAGTCTCTCTCTCCAAATAAGAGCTGAGGGTACCCTGCCAGTAGGTGGCAGCAGGGGCCTTAATCTGGTGTTCTATCCTGTGGGTGTGTTAATTGAGGTATTTGTGTCCTCATTCTTTACCTTTTTGATCATTGCCTGGAGCAGAAATACAATCAGAACAGATGGAATTAGGCACTAAATAGCAAGACAGATACTCCCATTTACTGTGTGCCTTGACTCCTGCACCCCTACCAAGAACCCCTCCATTGACCTCCCATTTCCTGCTTGAGTATGCCCATCTTTCAAAGTCCCGCACATTCACCCCTTCATTCACTCAGTGGGGACTCCCTGGGTACCTAATCTGTTTCATGCCCACTGCCGGCTGATGCTGGGAAC
This sequence comes from Nasua narica, assembly GCA_028533885.1. NCBI lineage: Eukaryota > Metazoa > Chordata > Mammalia > Carnivora > Procyonidae > Nasua > Nasua narica. The sequence continues at coordinate 4,217 of JAPYYJ010000557.1, forward strand.
CCAGAGATCCTATTCACTGTTTCTGGGTGAAACACACACACACACACACACACACACACACACACACACAAGATGAGAGGTTCTCTGTCAATGACAACACAAGCTGGGATGGATGCCATCATCATCATGAGGGAAGAAGGTGGTCAGGGAGGGCTCCCTGGCAGAAGTAAAGACTGACCTGGGTTAAAGAATACAAAAATGTGTACCAAGTTGGGAGAGGGGCTGTGAAAAGCGAAAGACATTCTAGCCAACCAAGGATTGCATGATACAGGGAATGAAGGCTGGAAATATGCAGGGGTGTTTAGGGAGCCTCAAGTAAGTTGGAGTTCCTGGAGCATTGATTTGAGGCACAAGAAATGGTAAGAGGTGAGACCGAAGGCTACGAGGGCTGCAGGGGTGTGATAAGGAACACGGAATATGACTTGAGGGTGACAAGGGAGCCATGAGAGGGAATGACCTTATGGGGTTTGAGTTTGGAAAGACCCGACTGAGCCCCTGCTGCAAAGATGCATGGATGGGAAGAGGTACGATAGAAGCAGCAGAACCAAAGAGAAAGAAGTCTTGAATTTGGGCTTTGTTAGTTTGGGATGGAGAGGAAGGGTGGGCCTGAGATCTACCCAGCAGATTAAACCAGCAGGAATTGGTGGCTGGTTGGATGTGGGGAGTGAGGGGCACAGGAAGATTCAAGGGTGATGCTCAGGTTTGTATCTGGAGTGACCATGTGGATGATAGGGTCTGTAAATGACAAAAGCACGCAAAGGCAGGATGGGGGAAATATATGAATTTATGTTCGGGCAAAATACATTGGAGGCATCTTCAGACGTCCAAGAGAATGGGTCCAACAGTGATCAGGTATGCAGTGGTGGAGAGGAAAGAGTGGAGAGCATGGGACTGGAGAGAGGTGGTATTGGGTCATCATGGAGATTCAGGGACTGACAGTACAAGAGCTAGGGAAGTGACCCAGGGAGAATATGTTGAGCCAGAAGAGCAGATCCAGGATGGCAATTGCTAAGGCACAACTTCCCAGTCCAGCAGCCACTGATCTCCTCAGCTCTCTGGGTGTCTAGCCCCACCAGCTGCCAGCAGTCTGCTCAGAGCTCCATATCCCCACCACTTCCCTCCATTGTGTTACACAAGCATAATCATTCTCTTTGCATGCCATGACTGAAAAAAATATCAGGAAGCAGTGCTTAAGGGATGGGGGGAGAAAATGGAGCTCAAGCAAGAGGCTGAATCAAATGAGCCAGAGAACTGGCAGGAGAATAAGGAGAATTTGCTATCTCAGATTCCCAGGACAGAGGATTCTTCTTGGGACCAAAAGTGATCGCCAATTGTGAAATACATCAGGGAGATGCAGTCCGATAAGAATCAAAATACACCTATTGAGTTTGGAAACCAACTAGTTACTGTTGCCTTTAGTGAGAGAAGAGTCAGCGTGTGGTGGGGGCTGAAGCCCGACTGTGGTGTGGAGAGGAATAAACCGGAGGTGAGCAGACCACTGTAGGTGATGATTTCATTACCTTGGCATGCTGCAGGGAGGAGAGAAGATAGTTTGAAGTTTTGATGGGATTGGGATCAGTGGGGATTCTCTTAGTGGATGGAAAAGACACAACACTTTTCATATCCTAAAGAAGACCCAGTAGCTTGTGTGGGGCAGGTTGGAGAGAAGGGTCTGACTGGCGGAGGAGGTGCTGGAGGCTGGGAGGTCATGGAGTCCAGGACAAGACTGTTTTGTCCTTAACAGAGGAAGAGGTGTATGGGTGTGTGAACCCTGTGCAGGGGTGGGGTGGACAGTCCAAGGGACATGGCCTGGTGCCCTTAATTTTCTTCATTAGGAAGGAAAGGAAACATTTCCTCCAAGTGAGGTGGCATGGCAGCTGAGGGGAGTGTGAGAGGGTGGTGACCTGGGTCATGCCTCTGGCTTACAGGATATGAGGTGTGAGGCCACCAGCGAGCCTGAGATCATGAAGGGATAAGAATGTGATTTTTCCGGAAACTCTTACCTGCCCAGGTTATGGGAGGAATCTCAGGGCAGCTGGGCTCTGCCTTGGGCCTGGGCAGTGGCATGATGGAACCCAGGCCTTTGAGAACTGCTATGGAATGCCAGAAGAAAGTGGAGACAGAGCCCCCACATGCACGTGTGAATTAGTTCAAAGTGAGGAGTGAGGAGAAAGAGCAAGATATTCTCCCTTATCCTCCTTTCCTCCTGAAAGAGGAGATAGTGTGTCCAGGCTTGTGATCAGAGAGTGCCTGAGTGGCAGAGAGGAGAGTAAAGCTGGCTGTCCCAAGGCAGAGCTTACTTCAGGCTACTGAGCAGTGCAGACCCTACTTCCCTAGGCTGAGCTGACACTGATCATGGGGGCCTTCCCAGCTCCCCCCCCTCCACTTCCCTCAGCTGTTCCAGCCCCCAGGCTCTGCAGAGGGGAGATGGAGTGGGGGAAGGGGATCAGCAGCCAATCACATCCCTGGCAGCCCAAGGCATCTGCACCTGGTCTGACCAATCCCCTCTGAACAAACAGCTCACTCAGCCTCTGCTCCCTCCTTCCCTGTCTACTCTGCCCAGCAACAGCAGAAAGGAGGCTTAAGGAGGAGAGGGAGGTCCTGCAAACTCCCAGCCCCTGGCAGCAATGGAGCTGGGCCCCTGGCTCACTCTACAGAGGGAGGTTAAAACAATACTTACAGTTCCTGGAGCCCAGGCAAAATGTCCCCAGGGGCCCTCAAGACTGTGCAAGTCAGCTCTCATGAACAGGAACTCACATATTACAGAGATCCTGATCCTTGGAGCCTTGGGCCACAAGCCAGTCTCATTCACTCCACAGCTCCGGGGCAGGCCCTGGGCTGACAGCCTGAACAGCAGAGACACAGCTCTGGTGGAGGAGGTGGACATTGAAACAAATAATCACACAGATGCCTATTTAACTAGAAGCAGAGAGAAGGCCTAGGACGGAAAAAGGCAGGGTGTTATGCCAGAGAATAAGAGGGGACCTGATTTAGACTGCCTTTCACACTTCTTGTTGGTTTCATTCTTTTTGTCCAGATTTACGGGGGCTATTTTATTCATCATCTTTCCCCAAGAGGCCTCCCACCTGTCAAGACAAAGGTGGTATTCGTTATTGACATGAGCGGCTGGCTCTATGTTTGGCACCATGATGAAGCAGGTAACAAGGACCCGGCAGAGCTGTTTTAGCTCTTGTTTTAGAAGGCTCAGAAAGCAGAGAGTGCAGGAACAGTGGTCCGCTGGGACCAGCGACTCTACCTCCCATGACCCTTGGATCTTAAGAAAGAATATCCCCAGCAGCCCAAGAGTATACACAACTCCAAACTCTATAACTCTACCTCCCATGACCCTTGGATCTTAGAGGCCAAGGCCTACCTTGAGGTCCTGGTACCTTGCACATTCAGGAGTCATGTAGACCTGAAACCACAGAATACTGGGAACACTGAAACATTGGACAAGGGGGCTGTAACCATCAAGACCCTTAACCTCAAAACTTCAGATCGCCAAGGGGCCCAGAGTCATTGAACCTTCAAGCTGGAGAACTCTGGTGTCATAAAATCTGAGTCAACATATAAAAAGAAAACCATAGTCAATTTAGACTCTGAACCTTCCAGAGGCCACAGGTTCGTTTTGTCTTGTTTTGTTTATTTTTACCTCAAAGCCAGAAAAATACAGTGCACTGGCATTGTAGTGTTTAGAAACTACAGAGTCCTAGATCCATCAAGATTTAAATATTGTAGCCCTTCTACCAGAGTACCCTTCAAATGGAATACTGGCGCCATAGGCCAAAGAGATTTTGAGTTTAGAGCCTGAATCCATAAAGTTCTGGAAGCAGTATTTTGAACTACAATACTCTGGGACTCTAGAATGATAAAGTTCAAGTGACCTGGAGCAGTATAGTCCATGTGCCTTAAAGTTATGAAGCATAGAGCCCATGGGACCCAAGGCTACTAACTTGTATTTTACCAAAGTATAACCAAACTGGGGGAAAGGAAATATTGAGAGCTGTTTTTTGTAGTCTCAAGTGTAGGGGAAAGAATATACACAACTCCAAACTTTTCTAGCCTTCCCATCCCAACTGAGGTCAGGAAAAAGCTGAGGAGCACTTGTGGAGGTCATATTTCAGGGGCATAGGGCCCTCAGTCTTTTAGACTGAGACCTGAGCATAGAACTATGAAATGCTTCTCCTTCCCTCACACAATATCACCACATGCACTACATTCCTGTATAACAACAGGAGATTACAGCTAATGGAACTGGAAGCCTAGAGTCTTTAAGAAAGAATATCCCAAGCAACCCAAGACAACAGAGGAGTCAAAAACAAAGATCCTAAAAGAAATTTTTGCCTCTGACACATGCAACTGTAGCAACTAGCAAGCACAACCTAATTCCTGGCCAGATAAACAAAGACTCTCCCACTAAAGGCCTATTTACCTCGGGTCTTTTTACGTGATACAGCATGTCTGCTTTCACCAAAAAACTTACAAGCCATGCTAAAATGAAAAACAAAAAACAAAAACACAGTCTGAAAAGATGAATCAACCCTGAGAACCAGACTGATATGGCAGAGAAATTATTAGACCTGGAATTTTAAAAGGGCCATGACTAATATGCTAGGGGCTCTAATGGGAAAAGTGGATAACATGCAGGAACTGACAGGTAATGTAAGCAGAGATGGATACCCTAAGAAGAGCAAAAGTAAAAGCTAGAAATATGAAACACTGTCACAAGAACGAAAAACGCCTTTGGTAGGCTCAGAAGACTGAACATGAACAAAGACCAAGTCAGTAAGCCTAAGGGCATGTTAATAGAAACTTCCCAAACCGAAAAGCGAAGAGAAGAAAGAATGTAAAACAAAATAAGAAAAAAGAGAATATCCGAGGACTGTATACAATTACAAAGGTATCACATATGTGTAATGGGAACATCAGAAGGAGAAGAAAGAAAAAAACAGAAGAAATATTTGAAGGATTACTGGGTACAGATTTTCCAAAATAAATGACAGCCACCAAACCACAGGTCTAGGAAGCTCAGAGAACATCATGCAGGATAAATACCAGAAAAATCTACACATAGGCATATCCTATTCCAACTGCATAAAATCAAAGAGAAAGTTCTAAAAAAAAAAAAAAAGCCCATGGAAAATATCACCTTACTTATACAGGAACTAGAATAAAAATTACATTGGACTTCTCTTGAGAAGCCATGCAACAAAAAAAAGAGTGAGGTGAAATATTTACCGTGTTGAAGAGAAACAAAACAAACAAAAACCTCCCAAAACCACCAGCCTAGAATTCTGTATTTCGCAAAATTGTCTTTTCAACATGCGTGAGATAGAAAGACTTTATTAGCCAAACAAGAATTGAGGAAATTGTTGCCAGTAGACCTGCCTTGCACGGGTAAATGTTAAAAGGAGTTCTTCAGAGAGAAGGGAAATGGTGTAGTTCATATACTTGGGTCTACATAAAGAAAGGAAGAGTGTTAGGAAAGGAATGAATTAAGGTAAAAGAAACTCTTTTCTTTTTTTAATTAATTGATTTAACAAAAAGAGTTCACTCAAAATAATAACAGAAATAATGTGTTCAGTGAATACAGCTTATAGATAAGTGAAATTAATGACAGCAGTGTTATATAAGAGCCAGGAGGGATGAATTGGAAATATTCTGTCATGAGGTACTTGTACTACACATGAAGCTGTATAGTGTTTTTTGAAAGTGGACTTGGATTAGTTGTAAAAGCATATTGCACACTTCTAGGGCAATCAGTAAGAAAAAAAAAATTAAAACCATAATGGCTCTGCTAAAAGACAAGAGAAAATGGGATGATATAAAACACTCAGTTAAAACCACAGAAGACAGAAAAAGAATACAAGACCAAAAAAGGAAGGAAGCAAGGAAGGAAGGAAGGGAGGGAGGAAAAGAAAAGAAAAACAAGGGCAGCAAATAGAAAATGGTTAAAAACATGGCAAATATTAATCTATCTATAACAGTAACCACTTTAACCATGAATGGTCTAAATACATGTATTAAACAACAGAGACTATCAGTGCTGATTAAAACAAAACAGAACCTAACAAAAACAAACAAACAAACAAACAAAAAACAAACAAAACTAGACCCAACTATGTGTTGTCTGCAAGAAACCCATTTTATTTTATTTTTTAAATTTAATTTTATTTTTCCAGTGTTCCAAGATTCATTGTTTATGCACCACACCCAGTGCTCCATGCAAAACGTGACCTCCTTAACACCCACCACCAACTCACCCATTCCCCCACCCCCTCCCCTCCAAAACCCTCGGTTTGTTTTTCAGAGTCCACAGTGTCTCATAAGAAACCCATTTTAAATAAAAAGACACAGATAGATTAAAAGTCATGGTACAGGAAAAAGAAAAAAAAAAGATACCCCATGCTGAACACTAATCACAAAAAAGCTGGAGCAGCTATATTAATTTCAGATGGAACAGACTTTAGAGCAAGTAAATTATCAGGGATAAGGAGATGCATCGTATAAAGAAACAAAGAGCAAATTTCCCTGGCAGATAATGCACTGCTTGATCTCTTGGTAAATATGGCATCGTTTGCATGGAGGACCTGATTCACAAGATCCATATTACTGTAAAGTGTTTCAAAGAACCAAAAAACTTCCAGTGGCCCTGCAAATTATCTTCTCCGTGAAGTGGAATGAAGAAAAAGATCACCCATTTTGTGGAAGGTGCAGATGCTGGCAATAGGGAAGATCAGATCAACAGCTTATTAGAAGGATAAACTAAGATATCTGCCATCACTATTTCTGCAGTTTGGCCAGTTAATAAACCATGACTGCTTTCAGACTGAAAAAAAAAAAATCTTATATAACTATAATTACATAATGGCTCTCCAAGAAGACACGACAATCCTTAATGTGTAATGCGCCTAACAATACAACGTCAAAAGACATGAGGCAAGGACTGTTAGAACTGCAAGAAGAAATAGATGAAACCAATGTTATAGTTAGAGATTTCAGCTCCCTTCTACCACAAATGGACAGATCCAGCAGGCACAAAATCAGTAAGGACGTAGTTTAACTGAGCAGCACCATCAATCAGTTGGATCTAACTGACATCTACACAGTCCTTCATCCAACAGCAGATGTGTATCATCCAGCTCAAGCTCACATGGAACGTTTGCCAAGATAGACTACGTTGTGGGCCACACAACATGCTTTAACAAAATAAAAGAATATAAATCATACAATAAATATATGCCCTTGGACCATGTGGAATTAAACTAGAAATCAATAACAGATAGATAGCTAGGAAATCTCAATAGATCAAACAACATACTTCTAAAAACATAATTTGTCTCTGGTTAACGGGAGATTCGCAGGAAGGGCCATCAGGCTCTATGTCGCGGTCCTCTGAATGAAAACAAGAATGAATGGCTAAATCCTCAAAACCATGCAACATTTAGGCCTTAGTACCTTGTATAGAAATAACTGTTCAGTCTTGAGCAAGACCTCAGCTCTCTGTTCCAGAATGTGTGACCTCTACCTTGAGCTCATCCTGTGGCAGGAAAGACTCTGATCCCCTTGAAAGCATTCAAGGCATCCTCTATCAGTTTAAGGTGTAGAGAAAGGAGGGCCGCAAGTGGTATTCCTTGTGGTCTCTGAAATCTATAACAATATAAACCTTTGAAGGCATAACGTTTAACACCTCCAAAATATGGATTTCAGTCCGTGGTTCATCAGTGACGACTTGTGTGACCTTGAGCAAGTCACTCCACCTCTCTGAGCCTCGGTGTTGTCACTGATAAAATGGGTATAATATAAGCACCTTTTCCATTGTGGTGCTATGACGACTAAATGAGCTGATGCACCTAAGTATTTGGCACAGTGCCTGGAACATAACAAGTGCCCTATAAGAGGTACCTAATACTAGGACCTACATTCCCTATTTCCTGAACCTCCTATGTGCCTAGCCTTATGCTAGGTATTGTCGTGGAGAAGGGAGCCAATAGGAAGAAGCATTCAAAGCCCTGTTCTCAGAAGGCTCAATATCTGTGTGGAAAATGAAAATATTCTACATATGACAGTCAGCAAACCATCTGGGACAGGGACTATCTGGGTACAAGGGGCATGGGTCAGAGTAAGCAATCAAGGAAGGGCGGACCAGAGAAGTAGCAGTGAAGATATGAATAAGTAAAGGGGAATTGGAAAGGTCTGTTATCTAAAGGGCACAAGAGCGAAGTGGGGGGGGGGGATGGAATCTGCATTATCTGGGGGCTGATGACAGGATCTGCCAGGAAGAAATGGAAGGTGAGGTAAAAGAACAGATTACACAGGGCAGAACCAAAGCTCCTGAAGTCACTGAAAGGGAGAGTTATAAAGACCCAGAATCATAGAGCTCTTAAGCTTTAGTGTCCTGGAACCACTGAATCCTGAGTCACGGGCTCCAGGAACCATGGAACACACAGGATCCTGGCACCCCGAAAGCATAGAGTTTGAACCTTCTAGACCACCACTGTCTAATAGAACTATCTTGATGATAGAAATGTTCTAAAGTTCTGAGGTGTCCCATACAGTAGTAGCCACTGCTCTGCAATAACCCTCGTGTGGTGATTGGATACTTGAAATGTGGCTACTGCGAGGAAAGGAACAGAATTTAACATTTTTCCTTTAATTTTTCTAACTTACATTTAAGTAGCTGCATGTGGCTAGCAGTTTCCATTGGACAGTGCAGTTCTAGACTTAGATCCATAGGGCCAATAGCATTTAGACTTGAGAGTTCTAGACTTACAGAGTGCCGGAGTCAGAGAGTCTTAAAACCATACCACACTTAGGCCTTAGAACCTTGCATAGAAATAACCTTTCAGCCTGGAGCAAGACCTCTAGCCTTGGTCCATCTCCTTCACTTCATCCATATCCCACAGACTGAAAAGGCCACGAATGTGATCCTGGGTGATGTGCGGGTCAACGACCACTTCAACATCATCACCTTTTCTGACTCGGTTAGTGTCTAGCTACCATCCAGAATATCCACAGCACCAGGGACTACCCGGGTCACATGGAAGCTGGTGGTTGTAAGTGTTAGACCTACCCACTCAAATGGATGGGCTGTGGTAATGTGGGGAATTCCTTTTTATTTTTTTATTATTTATTTATTTTTCTACTTTAGGTAGGCCCCGCGGCCAACATGGGCCTCGAACTCATGACCCTGAGATTAAGAGTCACATGCTCTACTGCCTGAGCCAGCCAGGTGCCCCAGATGTGGGGAATTCTTGAAATGCTCCCTTCACTCCCCCATCCACCTCACCTCTCTTTTATACAAATACATCCCTTCATCCTTCTGTGTCCCTTTTCCTAGGAGAAAGAACATAGCACTGTGTATTTTAGGGCACATTTTTCTTCGGTCCTGAGTTTCTTTAAAGCACAAACTTGGAAGAATTTGCCAAAACTTTTTAAAATCAATAATCTACATATTTATTTCCAAGCACTTGGTCAAGCTGCTGCCCTGATTCTGGCTTTTGATCAATTGTCTCTCAGAAAAGTACTCAAGTCTCCCCCACCCACCACCTCCTGTCAACTCAGCCCTTTCTTCCCCTATAGCATGAAGGTGGGGTTGCTATCGTTGGGGAGATGCCTGTCTCACCTGAGAATTAGGTCTCCCCCCACCTAGGAAACAGGCAAATCATAATCTGAGACAAGGAGTGATAAAAGCCAAGGACGTGTGGGCCCCACTGTGGGGGTGGAGCCCCTGTGGGGGTGGAGGAGTTGGGAAGGATAAGCAGCAAAAACAGTCTGAGCAAAGATGAGAAATGACTGAGCCTGAGAGGCTGGTGAGGTGCCCAAGGTGTCTGCATTGGGGATAGAAATAACTAGAAAAGATGGTCCCACAGTCTACTTCCCAATTAGGGACCAACATCAGTGTGGCTCTGCTAAACCATAGCAGTGCTAAACCACAGCAATCAGGAGACTGGTGGGGGCCGCAATGTGGGGGGGATCCATCTCATCATCTTCCTGACAGATGGGGAGCCCACAGCCAGTGTGATGAACCCCACGGTGATCCTCTCCAACATCTGTCAGGCACTGGGCAACAAGGTGTCCCTTTTCAGTTTGGCCTTTGGGGATGAGGCTGACTTCCCATTGCTGTGCTACCTGCCCCTGGAGAACTGGGGAGCAGCCTGGTGCATGTACAAAGGCGCTGATGTAGCCCTGCAGCTGGAGGGCCTCTATGAAGAGATCTCCATGCCTCTGCTGGCAGACGTGAATCTGGACTACCTGGGTGGCTTGGTTGGGGCCTCCCCTTGAGCCGTTTCCCCCAGTTATTTTGGCGGCTCAGCACTGGCGGTAGCAGCACAGGTGCAGGCAGGCAGGCAGGCAAGCAGGAACTTGGCATCCACCTGGCAGCCTGTGGCCCCAAGGGTCAGCTTCTTGTGGCCTGCCACAGTAAGGTGGCCACCAACAGTGCCAGAAGAACTTTGGTGTCCCAGGGGAGCTGGCCTACAATGTAGCCCACTTCACTTGCTGCCTCTAGGCCTACATCACCAGTGGAGGAGAGTTGCTGAGGGATGCTTCCAAGCCCGTGACACCACCACTCGCCACCTGCTGGCCACCAAAGTCCTCAGCCTGTCCCTTGAATACAACTTTGTCACACCTCTGACTTCACTGGTCATGGTGCAGCCCAAGGAGGCAAGTGGGAAGGTCAGATCACAGATTTCCACTGCAGCCGTACCAGGCACCATTATGCCCTCAACCACCAGCAGGCATGGCCGAGGGACAGGCACAGCCCAGCCAGCCTTGTTACTCAAGGTCTCTCCCAAATCAAGGCTTGTGAAACCAAGGTCCTGCTTATCTTCAACGACTCCTGCTTCTACAGAAATTATGCCCAGTTCCAAGGAGTTGGAGCCACTGGGTCAGGACACTAAGTACCCTATCTACCTTAGCACACCCTAAACCCCCAAATCGAGCACAAGAAGATTCTGGCACTTTGGTTCAGCCAACTCTCAGAATAAAAACTGCTGCCTTTGGGCCCTCAAACTCTGGTGCCCTATTGCTTCTGAAGCCCAGCACGCCATTACACACCAGAATCCTGGTACCCTATTACTCATGAATTCCAAGACACAAGTCCCACTTCTGAATCCTGGTACCCCATCCCAGCCCAAAGCTGGCATTACGAAACATGTTATTCCACTGTCCTCCAAACCTGGTGGCTCCATCACAACCCAAACCAGGTGCTCTATCACACTCCCAACCTGGGGTACTCACATCACAGTCACCCGAAAGCTTACCACAGCCCAATCCTGGAGTCTCCACACTTCAGATCTTCAAATACCTACCACAAACTAGACCAAAGGTTCCTGCTCACAAGACCCCAAACAATCTGTCACACCCTAAACCCAGCATCCGCTTACCTAACACCTCTAAAATCCCATCACCTCTTAACTCTAGTACCTCACCTCCCCCAAATCACCCAAGCTTATCATTTTACAAACCTAGGACCCCAATCCCCAATACACCCCAAACCCCATTACCACCCACACCTGCCAGACCAATGCCCTTACCTCCTCAGGATCCAAACACATTCGCAAGCACAATCTCAAGTCCCACAAGTCCCAGCAGGACCATGACCACCTCTGTCCTTGGAGAACCCCTCCCTATTCCCTTTGACTCTACCTTGCCATTTCTGCTGCCCTGAGAAAGCTCTGGCATCAGCACGACCTGCTGCTGAGGCCCCAAAGCACCAGGCAAATTCTGGGACTATCTGTGTCAGAAATCCCAACGAGCCACCCCAGCAGCTACAGGCCTATGCCAGAAGACAGCCCCCCAAACCTGCCAGTCTTGCTGCCTTCTAGCATCCTCACTGAGGCGGTCAGCCTGCTCCATCTCCCTGAGAAGCTAGAGCTGCTGTCTGAGTCGATGGTGGAGTCCATGATCATGGAGTCCTTGAACCCACCAACTTTCAATACCTTCCTCACTCCTGATGAAGATGGTGAGTGTCACAGGCAAGAGGTGAAGCCATGAGGGTGAGGTATGAATGGAGAGCCCCAGGAACTGGGAATGTACAAAACTTCTGCGGATTCTAGTGATGACAGTTGCCTGCTTGCTTGCTTTGAGACTTTGAATCGGCTACTTAACCTCTCTGGGCCTGAGTACCTAAGCACAGAATTAGAGGTCCTGAGAGAGGAAGGATGCTAAGACTGGGAAATGAAACAGAAACAAACTGATCAAGCTGTGGTTTTGACATTTGCTTTGTTGGACAAGAGAATTGCTCATGCTTCCCAAACAGGGTAGGGATACGGGGTTCTAAATGGAGGCATCCCTGGGTAAGGCAGGTCTGATTAGTTCTTTTGTGCTCTGTAAGCAGCCCTGCTTCAGAAGAGGGGTACACAAATTGGAAAAGATAACAATTATCTTTAAATTTCCTAAAGACTGTGAAGTAATAACAGTTAACATTTTTTAGTCCTCCCTATGTACAGGTACTTGTCTATATATTGTACTTTTAGTCCCTCATTTAATACACACACACACACACACACACAATCTGTTGATAGAAGTAACTTGTTCCATGCCACACAACTAGTAAGAGATTTGGATCTACATAAATTGGTTGCAAACTGAATGTGTTCCACCACTCCATTGTTCTCTCTTCCTAAGAAGAGCGACATTTCCTGGGAGACCTTATAGGGCAGGATTAGAAGCAGTTGGTGGTGGCAGTAAGTCACAGGGATACAAATTTAGGCACACAGAGATCCTAGAATAAGTAGACATGGGGATGTGAACCCACAAACACAGCCATGTGGATACAAGCTAGAAACGGGAACAAATACACAGAAACATGTCTGGAAGGATCAAGATAGGAACAAAGAAACCTAGACACATAGAAACAGACACACAGAACATAAACAAATGGGCAGAGACACGGTGACAAGGAAATCTATCCCGAGACGCAGGGAAGCAAAGACACAGAATAAAAATAAACCCGGGGATACCCAGAAATAGAAACACACAAATAGGCAACCAAGGCCACAAATGAAGAGATGGGGACAGTGAATCAGGCACAGGGACACAGAGAGTGGCTCAAAAATAAAAAAGCCATGGGTAGGAGAAGACAAGATGGCAGCAGAGTAGGGGAATGCTTTGCTCGCCTTGCACACAACCAGAACTAGACAATTATCAAATCATCTGAAATACCCCAGAAAGAGACCTGAAGACTGACAGAACAAACTCCACAACTAAAGGGAGAAAAGAGCCCACATCAAAAAAGGTAAGGAAGTCGGGAGCCATGGATTAGGGGAGAAAAGAATCCTGGGTGCTGCAGAGGGGAGGGAGCTGTGGTCACAGAGAAGGGTAAGAGAGAGGAGCACTCAGGGGGATGCACAGAGAATGCATCCCCAAAGCCATTGGCTTGGAAAACGAGAGTGGCTGAATTTCATGAGTTCTTGCAACCAAGGGGGCTTGAAGGCTGGAGTTTTAGACGTCAGGGGGCTTGGCTGGAATAGACTTGGAGGGCTCTGCCTTGCTCCTGGAGAAAAGGCAGGCAAAGGACTTGAAGGCAAACAGTGTGGACACAGTGATCTGAAAAACACCTGGGACACACAGTGGGGGGGTTTATTTGTTCTTCTCCTAGTGTGTCCCTGAGACCCAGTATTCGTGGAGATGCTGCTCCGGGGACAAAGCAGCTGGCTGGTGCTATTTCCCTCCCCTGACCCACAGCATAAACACAGAGCCACCTGCAGGAAGCAACACGACACCCACACTGACTGCCTAACCTGCCTACACCAAGCCTCACACCCCTGCGCACTGGAGGGACTATCCTTCTCAGTCAAGCTTGCTCCAGTCCCAGTGCAGAGGGCCACTTCCCAGAAGACCAGGAGAAACCCCTGCCCACACCACATCTCCCAACCATAGAGTTCTGCAGGGCTTCAGCTGCAGTGGAGGTAGTATCAGGTCTCATCTAACAAGCAGACTAGGGCACACCTACTTAAAACTCACCGTATTCTGGCAAAGGACCACACACTGACCACTGCAGACAGAGAGAGCCTCTGCAGACCACTAGCCTGAAGGATAGAGCAGCCAAAACACTCCGGCAGAGTGCACACAACACACACCAGAGACATTCATGAAGTGCCAGGCCCTGGACACTACATGCCCTCTTCTTCATAAAGCCATTGCTCTCAGGAGCAGGAATCATAACTGGCTATCTATTCTCACATACAGATGAATGCAGAGACCTAGACAAAATGTCACATGGAGGAATTCATCCCAAACGAAAAAACAAGATAAGGTCATGGCCAGAGATCTAAACAAAACAGATACAAGTAACATGAGTGATGAAGAATTTAAAGCAACAAGCATAAGAATACTCACTGGGCTTGAGAAAGAGTGGAAGACTTCGGGGAGACCCTTACCCCACAGATAAAAGAGTTAAAAGCCAACCTGACAGAAATGAAAAAGACAATAACTGAGATTCAAAACCGGCTGGATGGACTGACCACAAGGATGGAAGAGGCAGAGGAATGAAAGAGTGGTATAAAGATAGAATAATGTGGGGCGCCTGGGTGGCGCAGTTGGTTGAGCGACTGCCTTTGGCTCAGGTCATGATCCCGGAGTCCCGAGATCGAGTCCCACATCGGGCTCCCAGCTCCATGGGGAGTCCGCTTCTCACTCTGACCTTCTCCCTTCTCATGCTCTCTCTCACTCTCTCTCTTTCCTAATAAATAAATAAATAAAATCTTAAAAAAAAAGATAGAATAATGAAAAATAATGAAGCTGAACAAAAGAGAGAAAGATGAACTATGGATCATGAGAAAAGGCTTTGGGAACTCAGTGACTGCATCGAACATAATAACATTTGTATCATAGGAATCCCAGAAGAGGAAGTGAGAGAAAAGGGGACGGGAAGTTTATTTGAAAAAAAAAAATAATAATAATAGCTAAAAACTTCCCCAATCTGGGGACAAAAGCAACCATCCAGAACCAGGAGGCACAGAGAACTCCCATCAAAATCAACAAAAGCAGGCCAACACCAAGATATATTGTAATTACATTTGAAAAATAGAGTGATAACTTAAAAATGTTAAAATCAGCAAGACAAAAGAAGTCTTTAACTTACAAAGGAAGATACATTAGGCTAGGTGCAGATTTCTCAACAGAAACATGGTAAGCCAGAAGGGAGAGGCATACTATATTCAAAGAGCTGAATGGAAAAATCTTCAGCCTACAATACTCTACAGCAAGGCTATCAGAAGAGAAAGAAAGATACAGAGTTGCCCAGACAAACAAAAACTAAAGGAGATCATGACCACTAAAACAGCCCTGGAAGAAATATTAAAGAGACTCTTTGCAAAGGAGAGATGAACGGTGATAATGACAAGAATGGATCAGAGAAAATCTCCAGAAATGACTAAAACAAGTAATAAATTGGCAATAAATACGTACCTATGAATAATTATTCTGAATGTAAATGGACTAAATGCTCCAATTAAAAGACACAGGGTGTCAGAGTGGATAAAAACAAACAAACAAACAAACAAACAAGGCTCATCTATATACTTCCTACGAAAGACTCATTTCAGACCTAAAGATGCCTGCAGACTGAAAGTGAGGGGATGGAGAAACATTTTTCACACAAAAGAATGTCAAATGAAAGCCAGCATACTGATTCTTGTATCAGACAAACTAGACTTTAAACCAGACTGTAACAAGAAAAGAATGACACGATTCATAATAAAGGGGACAATACAGCAAGAGGATCTAACAATTGTAAACATTTATGTACCCAAGATGGGAGCCCCAATGAAACAATTAATAACAAACATAAAGGATCTCCTTGACAATAATACAATAATAGTAAGGGACTTTAACACTCCACTTACAGCAAGCAGAGAATCAACAACAACAACAACGACAACAAAACAATGGCTTCGAATGACATGCTGGACCAGAGAGACTTTACAGTTGTATTCAGAACATTCCCTCTTAAAACAGCAGAATACACATTCTTTTCATGTGCACATGGAACATTCTCTGGAATAGATCACATACTAGGTCACAAATCACACCTCAACAAATACAAAAAGATTGGGATCATACCATGCCCCTTTTCTGACCACAACACTATGAAACTACAAGTCAACCACAAGAAAAAAAAAATTGGAGAGATCACGAATACATGAAGGTAAAACAACACGCTACTAAAGAGTGACTAGGTCAACCAGTAAATCAAAGAAGAAATTAAAAAATACATGGAAACAAATGAAAATGAAAGCAAATGGTGCAAAACCTTTGGGATGCAGCAAATGTGGTCTTAAGAAGGAATTATATAGCAATACAGGCCTACATTAAGAGGCAAGAAAAAAATCACAAATAAACAGTCCAACCTTACACTTAAAGGAGCTACAAAAATAATAACAAACAAAGCCTAAACTCAGCAGAAAGAAGGAAATAATAGAGCAGATAAAAATGACAGAGAAACAACAACAACAACAACAACAACAACAACAAACCAAGAGAGCAGATCAATGAAACCAGGAGATGGTTCTTTGAAAAAATTTCTAAATTCAGCAAACCCCTATCTAGACTTTTATAAAAAAGAAATGAGAAAGGACCCAAATAAATAAGATCACAAATGAGAGAGGAGAAATGACAACCAACACCACAGAAATACGGAGATTTGTAAGAGAATATTATTTAAAAAAACCAGTATGCCAACAACCTAGGAAAAAAATGGATAATTTCTCAAAAACATATAATCTTCTGGGACCCCTGGATGGCTCAATCGGTTGAGCATCTGCCTTTGGCTCAGGTCACGATCCCAGGGTCCTGGGATCGAGACCCGCACTGGGGTCCCTGCTCAGCGGGTAGCCTGCTTCTCCATTGCCTGCTGCTCCCCCTGCTTATGCTCACTCACTCTCTCACTCTCGCTCTCTCTCTCTTTGAAAAATAAATAAATAAATAAAATCTTAAAAAAAAACCCATATATAATCTACCAAATCTTAAACAGGAAGAAACAGAAAATTTGAACAGACTGATTACCAGCAAAGAAAGTGAATCAGTAGTTAAAAAAAAAAAATATGCCAACAAACAAGAGTCCAGGGCCACATGGCTTCACAGGGGAATTCTACCAAGCATTTAACGAAGACTTAATACCTATTCTTCTGAAACAATTCTAGAAAATGGAAAAGGAAGGAAAACTGTCTCATTCGTTGAATGAAGCCAGCACTACCCTGATACCAAAACCAGACAAAGAGTCCAGCAAAAAAGAGAACTACAGGCCAATATTCCTGATGAACACAGGTGCAAAAATTCTCAAGAAAATACTAGCAAACTTAATCCAACAATACATTAAAAGAGTCTTTCACCACAATCAAGTGGGACTTATTCCTGGGCTCTGACCATGCTTCACCATTTGCAAATCAATTAGTGTGATATACCACATTAATAAAAGAAAGGAGAAGAACCATATGATCCTCTCAACAGATGCACAAAAAGCATTTGACAAAGTAAGACATCCGTTCATTGCAAAAACCCTCAACAAACTAAAGTAGAGGGAACATAACCTAATAAAGGCCAGATACAAAAAACCCACAGCCACTGTCATCTTCAATGGGCAAAAACGGAGAGCTCTTCCTCTATGATCAGGAATGAGACAGGGATGTCCACTCTCACCACTGTTATTTGACATAGTATTGGAAGTGCTGGCCACAGCAATCAGACAACAAAAAGAAATAAAAAGTCGCCAAACCAGGATGGAGGAAGTACAACTTTCACTATTTGCTAATGACATGATGTGATATAGAAAACCTAAAAGACTCCATCAAAAAATTGCTAGAACTGATGCACAAATTCAGTAAAGTTGCAAGATACAAAATCAACATACTGTTGCACTTCTATACATCAATAATGAAGCAGCACAAAGAGAAATCAAGGTATCAATCCCATTTACACTTGCAGGAAAAACCATAAGAAGATACCTAGCAATGAACCTAACCATAAAGATAAATGACATGTTCCCTGTAAACTCTAAGACATTGATGGGAGAGCTAAGACGGCAACATAGTAGGAGGATCCTAGAATTGCTGCATCCTTTGAACACAGCTTGATAACTATCAAATCATCCTGAATACCCAAGAAATCAACCCGAGGATGGATAGAAAAGACTACACCACTAGGGGGAGGGAAGGTAGACAATACAGAGATGTGGTTTGTGGGAGAAAGGGAGCATGGAGCTTTGGAGGGGAAGGGTGCCCTGGCCGCAGAGAAAGGCAAGAGAGAGTGGAGTGCACAGGGATATGCATGAAGAGAACACTTGTCCAAAGCCATTGGCGGCCAAGCAACCCTGGGACAGACTGTGCAATCTGAGGATCATCTAATGTGCACGGGGAGGGACTATTTGTACTTTTTTGGAGCACAGTCACAAGGGGTGGCATGGCCTCTCTGGGAACAAAAGAACTGGCAGGCACCATTTCCCTCCCCAACCCTTCCAGCACAGGTGCAGAGACACCTGCTGAGGAGAGCAAACCCAGACACTGGCTGTTTAGCCTGCTTTGCTCCAAATCCCATGTCCCTATGCTCTGGCATGACTGCCCTTCTGGGTCACACCTGCATCAGGCCCAGCACTGCGACACCCTTCCCCAGAGAACCAGCATGGGTCCCTGCCACACCAGGTCCCTGACGTTTGGAATTTTAAAAGTCAGCAGGTGTGGCTGAGATAGAGCCCAAGGTGCACTGCACTGCTCCAGGCAGTCAAGCAACCCAGAGACAGACGGTGTGGAAGCAGTGATCTGAAAAAAAAAAAAAGGCTGGGATGCATGAGGGGAGATCATTCACTCCTCTGAAAGAGCTGCCCTGAGAGCAGCCAGCACGGGCTCCCAGACTCCTGTCTCCGGGGACAAAGGAGCTGTCTGGTGCCATTTCTCTATCCCACCCTCAGGGCAAACTAACTGCAGTAAATACCACAGTGCCAACACTGGCTGCCTTACCTGCTTCTACCAAGTCCCGCCTCCCTGTGCTCTGCCAATACTACTGCCATTCTTGGGCAAGTGTGCTTAAAGACCAGCTCAATGGGCCACGTCCCCAGAAGACCAGCAGAAGCCCCTGAACACAGGATGTCTACTGAACACAGAGTTCTGCAGAGGTGAAGTTCTAGTGGAAATAGCATCAGGTCCCTTTTAATAAGCAGACCAGAGCACAACTAGTTAAAACTCGTCACACTCTGGCCAAGGTCCAAACATTCCCCACTGCAGGCAAAGAGAACCTCTGCAGGCCACTGGCCTGAGGGATAGAGCAGGCAAAACACAGCACCAGAGGGCACACAGCACATGCCAGAGACACTTCCTGAAGCACCAGGCCCTGGACCTTATATGAACCCTTCTTTGTAAAACCATTACTTGCAGGAGCAGGAAACATAGTGGGCTTTTCTAACATGCAGAAGAAGACAGAAACCTAGACAAAATGCCAAGATGGAGGAATTCAGCCCAAAAGAAAGAACAAGAAAAGGTGATGGCCAGGGATCTAATCAAAACAGATATAAGTAATATGCCTGATCCAAAATCTAAAGCAACAATCATAAGGATACCAGCTGGGCTTGAGAAACGCTTGGAAAACATCAGGGAGACCCTTATTGCAGACATAAAAGGCATAAACACCAATCAGACCAAAATGAAAAATGCAAGAACTGAGATTCAAAATTGACTGGATATAACGACCACAAGGATGGAAGAAGCAGAGGAATGAATGCGTGACATAGAAGATAGAATTATGGAAAATAATAAAGCTGAACAAGAGAGAAAAGGAAATATTTTGGATCACAAGAGTAGACTGAGGGAACTCAGTGACTCCATCAAATGTAATAACATTCATATCATAGAAGTCCCAGAAGAAGAAGAGAGAGAGAAGTGGGCAGAAGAGTCTGGTGGTGGGTATTGAGGAGGGCGTATATTGCATGGAGCACTGGGTGTGGTGCATGGACAATTAAACTTGTAACACTGAAAAAATAAAATAAACATATTTGGGGGGAGAAAAAAAAGATTTATTTGAGGAAATAATAGCTGAAAACTTCCCTAATCTGGGGAAGGAAACAGACAACCCATTCTGGGAGGAACAGAGAACGCCCCACAAAATCAACAAAAGCAGGCCAACACCAAGACAATATTGTAGTGAAATTTGCAAAAGATAGTGACGAAGAAAAAAAAAATCCCAAAAGCAGCAACGCAAAAGAAATCCCTAACCTACAAGGGAAGACCCATCAAACTAGAAGTAGATCTCTCCACAAAAACTTGACAGGCCAGGAAGGAGTGGAATGATATATTCAACATGCTGAATGGGAAAAATGTACAGCCAAGAATTTTCTATCTAGACAGGAGGAGCAAGATGGTGGAGAAGTCGGAGGTTGAGATAGAGTCGGATCCCAGAAGTTCGTCTAGATAGTTATCAAACCACTCTAAAAGCCAGCATACTCAGCAGGAGAGAGAAGAGAGGAAGAACAGCAATTTTAGGAGCAGAAAAGCGACCACTTTCTGAAAGGTAGGACGTTTGGAAAAGTGAATCCAAAGCGACAGGAAGAGAGACCGCAGGGGGGAGGGGCCAGCTCCCAGCAGCCGCAGAGCTGTGGAGCACAAAATTGGAACTTTTAGAGTCTGCTCCGCTGAGGGACATCGCTCCAGAAGCTAAGTGGGGAGGGGGGTTAGTCCTCGCAGGAACAGTATGGTTTCAGGACCCGTGAGGTTACAAAGGGACCGGGGGGTGTCTGAGTGCAGCAGAGCTCCCAGGTATTGAGGCAGAGAAGCCGGCGGGAGAGAAGAAGCCAAGCAGTGCACTTTCAGCTTGGGCTTACCGTAGATCATGATCTGAGGCACAATCCGGCCGCAGTTCTCCGAGCAGGGACCCCGCAGGAGGCAGCTCCGGAGAGACCCCCTCCTTCCTTCTCCAGGAGGAGCGGCATGGGAGCGTGCAGCAGGAATCTGCTGGGTTTGGAGACTCCAGATGGGGCTGCGCCCGAGATAGAGGCACTCCGCCGCGGGCGGCTGAGCTCGGAGCGTGGGCGTGGACCAGGGAGATGGGAGTGATTGACTGCCTTCCTCTGAAGGCGTACTGAGGAGTGGGGCCCCCGGAAGGCTCAGCTCCTCCAGCCGGAGACTGGGAGGCCGCCATTTGCATTCCTGGCCTCCAGGGAAGTACGGAAACCGCTGAGAGAACAAAGACTCCAGAGACCGAACCTGGGTGAATAGTTTGGCCCATCCCCTGGCAGGGTGGGACAATCCCACCTCGGGCAAAGGGCAAAGACACTTAAGAATCAAGGCAAAAGGCCCCTCCCCCAGAAGATCATTGAGAATATCCAGCCAAGATCAAGTTCATCAATCAGTGAAAACTGTGGATCTCCAGGATACTTTTCTCTCTCACTCATCTATTCTTAGCTCGATGAAATGAGTAGGAGAAAAAAATCCCCACAAAAAAAAAAAAAGAGAGAGAGAGAAAAGAACAAGAGACAGTACCAATAGCTAGAGACCTAGTTTATTAGTAATATGACAGAAATAGAATTCAAAATGACAGTTATCAAGGTGCTAGCTGGGCTCGAAAAAAGCACGGACGATATTAAACAATCCCTTTCTGGAGAAATAAAATCCCTTTCATGAGAAATAAAAGAAATAAAATCTAACCAAGTTGAAATTTAAAAAAAGCTATTAATGAGGTCAGTCAAAAATGGAGGCTCTTAATGCTAGGATAAATGAGGCAGAAGAAAGAATTAGTGATACAGAAGAACAAATGACAGAGAATAAAGAAGCTGAGAAAAAGAGAGACAAACCACTATTGGAC
Organism: Nasua narica; assembly: GCA_028533885.1. Taxonomy (NCBI): domain Eukaryota; kingdom Metazoa; phylum Chordata; class Mammalia; order Carnivora; family Procyonidae; genus Nasua; species Nasua narica. The sequence continues at coordinate 26,006 of JAPYYJ010000557.1, forward strand.
CACGAGGGGAGAATTCGAGAGATAAGTGATACCATAAGACGCAACAATATTAGAATAAATGGGATTCCAGAAGAAGAAGAAAGAGAGAAAGGGGCAGAAGGTATATTGGAGCAAATTATTGTAGAGAATTTCCCTAATCTGCCGAAGGGAACAAGCATCAAAATCCAGGAGGCACAGAGAAATCCCCTCAAAATCAATAAAAATAGGTCTACACCCCGTCATCTAATAGTAAAACTTGCAAGTCTTAGTGACAAAGAGAAAATCCTGAAAGCAGTTTGAGACAAGAAGTCTGTAACCTACAGAGGCAGAAATGATGGATTGGCAGCAGACCTATCCACAGAGACCTGGCAGGCCAGAAAGGACTGGAATGATATATTCAGAGCACTAAATGAGAAAAATATGCAGCCAAGAATACTATATCCAGCTAGGCTGTCACTGAAAATAGATGGAGAGATAAAAAGCTTCCAGGACAAACAAAAACTAAAGGACTTTGCAAACACCAAACCAGCCCTACAGGAAATCTTGAAAGGGGTCCTCTAAGCAAAGAGAGAGCCCAAAAGGAGCATAGACCAGAAAGGAAGAGAGACAATATACAGGTAACGGTCACCTTACAGGCAATACAATGGCACTAAATTCATATCTGTCAATAGTTACCCTGAATGTAAATGGGCTAAATACTCCAAACAAAAGACAAAGAGTATCAGAATGGATAAAAAAACAAGACCCATCAATATGCTGTTTACAAGAAACTCATCTTAGACCCAAAGACACGTCCAGCTTTAAAGTGAGGGGGTGGAAAACAATTTACCATGCTAATAGACATCAAAAGAAAGCTGGGGTGGCAATCCTTATATCAGATAAATTAGATTTTAAGCCAAAGGCTATAATAAGAGATGAGGAAGGACAGTATATCATACTTAAAGGGACTGTCCCAACAAGAAGATCTAACAATTGTAAATATCTATGCCGTAACGTGGAAGCAGCCAATTATATAAGCCAATTAATAACAAAGTCAAAGAAACACATCAACAATAATACAAGAATAGTAGGGGACTTTAGTACCCCCCTCACCGAAATGGACAGATCATCTAAACAAAAGATCAACAAGGAAATAAGGGCTCTAAATGACACACTGGACCAGATGGACATCACAGACATATTCAGAACATTCGATCCCAAAGGAACAGAATACATATTCTTCTCTAGTGCACATGGAACATTCTCCAGAATAGATCACATCCTGGGACACAGATCAGCTCTCAATCGGTACCTAAAGTTTGGGATCATTCCCTGCATATTTTCAGACCACAATGCCATGAAACTAGAACTCAATCACAAGGGGAAAGTTGGAAAGAACTCAAATACATGGGAGCTAAAGAGCATCCTATTAATAATGAATGGGTTAACCAGGAAATTAAAGAAGAATTTAAAAAGTTCATGGAAACAAATGAAAATGAAAATACAATTGTTCAAAATCCCTGGGACACAGCAAAGGCGGTCCTGAGAGGAAAATATATAGCAATACAAGCCTCTCTCAAGAAACAATAAAGATCTCACATACATAACCTAACCCTACACCTAAAGGAGCTGGAGTAAGAACAACAGAGAAAACCTAAACCCAGCAGAAGAAGAGAAATAATAAAGATCAGAAGAGAAATCAATGAAATAGAAACCAAAAGAACAGTAGAACAAATCAGTGAAACTAGGAGCTGGCTCTTTGAAAGAATTAATAAAATTGATAAACCCTTGGCCAGATTTATCAAAAAGAAAAGAGAAAGAACCCAAATTAACAAAATCATGAATGAAAGAGGAGAAATCACAACCAACACCAAAGAAATACAAACAAATATAAGAGCATATTATGAGCAACTCTACGCCAGCAAATTAGACAATCTGGAAGGAGTGGATGTATTCCTACAGACACACAAACTACCAAAACTGAACCAGGAAAAAATAGAAAACGTGAATAGACCCATAACCAGTAAGGAGATTGAAACAGTCATCAAAAACCTCCCAATAAATAAGAGCCCAGGGCCAGATGGCTTCCCAGGGGAATTCTGCCTAACATTTAAAGAAGAATTAATACCTATACTTCTGACATTGTTCCAAAAATAGAAATGGAAGGGAAACTTCCCAACTCATTTTATGAGGCCAGTATTACCTTGATCCCAAAACCAGACAGACCCCATCAAAAAGGAGAATTACAGACCATTATCCTTGATGAACATGGATGTAAAAATTCTCACCAAAATACTAGCCAATAGGATCCAACAGTACATTAAAAGGATTATTCGCCATGACCAAGTGGGATTTATCCCTGGGCTGCAAGGTTGGTTCAACATCCGCAAAACAATCAGTGTAACACAATGCATTAATAAAAGAAAGAACAAGAGTCATATGATACTCACAATTGATGCTGAAAAAGCATTTGACAAAGTACAACATCCTTTCTTGATCAAAACTCTTCACAGTGTAGGCATAGAGGGTACATTCCTCAACATCATCAAAGCCATCTATGAAAAACCCACAGCGAATATCATTCTCAGTGGGGAAAAGCTAAGAGCTTGTCCTCTGAGATCAGGAACCCGGAAGGGATGCCCACTATCCCCACTGCTGTTCAACATAGTCCTAGAAGTCCTAGCCCCAGCAATCAGACAACAAAAAGAAATAAAAGGCATCCAAATTGGCAAAGAAGAAGTCAAACTCTCACTCTTTGCAGATGATATGATACTTTATGTGGAAAACTCAAAAGACTCCACTCCAAGACTGCCAGAACTCATACAGGAATTCAATCATGTGTCAGGATATAAAAGTAATGCACAGAAATCAGTTGCATTCCTATACCAACAACAAAACAGAAGAAAGAGAAATTAAGGAGTCGATTCCATTTACAATTGCACCCAAAACCATAAGATACCTAGGAAGAAACCTAACCAAAGAGGCAAAGAATCTGTACTCAGAAAACTACAAAGTGCTCATGACAGAAATTGAGGAAGACACAAAGAAATGGAAAAACGTTCCATGCTCATGGGTTGGAAGGACAAATATTGTGAAGATGGCTATGCTACCTAAAGCAATCTCTAAATTTAATGCAATCCCTATCAAAATGTCATCAATTTTTTTTCAAAGAAAAGGAACAAATAATCCTAAAATTTATATGGAACTAGAAAAAACCACGAATAGCCAGAGGAATGTTGAAAAAGAAAACCAAAGTTGGCGGCATCACAATTCCAGACTTCAAGCTCTATTACAAAGCTGTAATCATCATACTTTATATGGAAAACCCACAGGACTCCACCCTCAAACTACTAGAACTCATGCAGCAATTCAGTAATGTGTCAGGATACAAAATTAATGCACAAAAATCAATTGCTTTCCTATACACTAACAATGAAAATATGGAAAGGGAAATTAGAGAATCGATTCCATTTGCTGCAGCACCAAGAACCATTAGACGCCTGGGAATCAACCTAACCAAAGAGGTAAAGGATCTGTACTCGAGGAACTACAGAACACTCACGAAAGAAATTGAAGAAGACACAAAAAGGTGGAAAAGCATTCCATGCTCATGGATCAGAAGAATAAACATTGTTAAAATGTCTATACTGCCCAGAGCAATCTCTACTTTCAATGCCATCCCGATCAAAATTCCACCAGTTTTTTTCAAAGAGCTGGAACAAACAATCCTAAAATTTGTATGGAACCAGAAAAGACCCCGAATTGCTAAGGAAATGTTGAAAAAGAAAAACAAAGCTGGGGGCACCACATTGCCTGATTTCAAGCTTTATTACAAAGCGGTGATCACCAAGACAGCATGGTACTGGCACAAAAACAGACACATTGACCAGTGGAACAGAGTAGAGAGCCCAGAGATGGCCCCGCAACTCTATGGTCAAATCATCTTCGACAAAACAGGCAAAAATATCCAGTGGAAAAAAAGACAGTCTCTTCAATAAATGGTGCTGGGAAAACTGGACAGCTATATGTAGGAGAATAAAACTTGACCATTCTCTTACACCATGCACGAAGATAAACTCAAAATGGATAAAAGACCTCAATGTGAGGCAGGAATCTATCAAAACCATAGAGAAGAACATAGGCAGTAACCTCTATGACATTAGCCACAGCAACTTCTTTCAGGACATGTCTCCAAAGGCAAAGGAAACACAAGCGAAAATGAACTTTTGGGACTTCATCAAGATAAAAAGCTTCTGCACGGCGAAGGAAACAGTCCACAAAACAAACAGGCAACCCACAGAATGGGAGAAGATATTCGCAAATGACACTAAAGACAAAGGGCTGATATCTAAGATCTATAAAGAACTCCTCCAACTCAACACTCAGAAAAAAGATAATCACATCAAAAAATGGGCAGAAGACATGAACAGACACTTCTGCAAAGAAGACATACGAATGGCTAACAGACACATGAAAAAATGTTCATCATCTTTAGCCATCAGAGAGATTCAGATCAAAACCACACTGAGATACCACCTTCCACCAGTTAGAATGGCCAAAATCAACAAGACAGTAAACAACGAATGCTGGAGAGGATGTGGAGAAAGGGGAACCCTCCTCCACTGTTGGTGGGAATGCAAGTTGGTGCAGCCACTTTGGAAAACAGTATGGAGATTCCTCAGGAAAT
>JAPYYJ010000056.1:0-21858 GCA_028533885.1 Nasua narica
TATATGTATATATATGCATGTATGAGTATATATCATACACACACACATATTCATATGATGGAATATTTCCAGCCATGGAAAAGAATGAAATCTTGCATTCATTACAACATGGATGGACCTAGAGGTTATTATGATAAATGAATTAAGTCAAACAGAGAAAAATAAATACCATATGCTTCCACTTATGCTTGGAATCAAAAAACTAAACAAACAGAAAAACAGAGACAGACTCTTAAATACAGAGAACAAACTGTTGGTTGTCAGAGAGAAGAGAGGTGGAAGGATGGGCAATGTAGGCGAAGAGGATTAAGAAGTACAAATTTCTAGTTTAAAATAAGTTATGGAAATGAAAAGTACAATATAGGGAATATGCTCTATTGTAACATGAGAGCTCTTTGTGTATATTAGAGTTTATACTTTGTGATGTACAGTTGCAGTTGTTTTTGACAAATACCTAATATGAAATATCCACCATTACACTGTCATACAGAATAGTTCCGCCACTTTAAAAGTCTCCTGCGTTCCAACTATTCATATTCCTTTCCCTCAAATTCTTGGCAGCCACAGATTTCATTCTACCTCACAGTTTTGTCTTTCTCAGAATTTTCAGTCATGAAGTTGGAATTATACAGAATAGTTTCTTGGTTAAAAGTTCCTCTATATCTGACCATAACTTGATAACTCAGTTCTTTTTAGCACTGAATAATATTCAGCCAAAAAGATGTATCACAGTTTATTTATCCATTTGCATATTAAAGGACATCTTATTTACTTCAAATGTTTGGTGATTATTAATAAAGCTCTCCTAAATATTTGAGTACAGGTTTTTGTGTGGGCATACATTTTCAACTCATTTGGTTAAGTACCTAGGAGCATGATTGCTAAAACAAATGGTAAGCCTGCTCTACTTTGTAAGAAATTGTCAATTTTTTTCATTGTGCTGCACCAATTTGCATTTCTATCACTCCATTTTGTGAAGTTCCTGTTGTTCCACATCATCACCTGTATTTTGCGTTTTCAATGTTTTGAATTTTATCCATTCTAACAGGTATAATTAAATTATGATAGTTAAATTAAATACTAGTATATGGAACAAACACAAGAAGTTTGATTCTGTAAAGAATTCTCTTTACAGAAGAGACTATACTGTGGCCTGACAGTATACAAATGATGTTTTATTTAACAGAATATCTATGAAGAAAATAAAGCACACGGATGTAAAAAAAATATTATTTTAAATTGTTATTTTCTAATGACACATGATATCAAATGTTTCGTGTGCTTATTTGTGTATCTTCTCTGGTGGGGTGTCTGTTCATATCTTTTGCCCATTTTTTTTTTGCTGGTTTTTAATTGGTTAATTTGTTTTCTTATTGTTGAGTTTGAAGAATTCTTGGTGTATTTCATATACAAGTCTTTCATTAGATAAGGGTTTTTCAGGGGTGCCTATGTGGCTCCATCTGTTAAGTGTCTGGTTGGCTCAGGTTATGATCCTGGAGTGTTAGGATCAAACTCCACAATGAGCCCAGCAATGAGCCCAGCATGGAGCCCCTCATCAGGCTCCCTGCTCAGCGGGGAGTCTGCTTTTCCCTCTGCCCCTCCTCTTGCCTGTGATCTCTCTCCCTCACTCTCTCTTTCAAGTAAATAAAACCTTTAAATAAAGGGGATTTTCAAATATTTTCTTGTAATCCGTGGACTATCTTTTTATTATTTAAACAGAGTCTTTCAGAGAGCAGAAATTTTTAATTTTAATGATATCTTGTATGGATTTATTCTTGATTATTATTTATTCATGTATTCTTGTATCTGTTGTATCTAAAACAACATTACCAAATCCTAAATCATGTAGATTTTCTCCTATTATTTTCTATAAGTTTCATAGTTTTGAATTTTATATTTGTCTATGATTAATTACAAATTTTTTTCTTAAAAGAATGTAAGTCAGTGTTTACATTATTTTTTTTTGCTTTTGTTTTTATCATGTGGACATCCTGCTGTTCCAGCACCATGTGTTGAAAATACTACTTATCTATTGTTTTTTTTACTTTGTCAAATATCACATGACTATATTTGTGCTGATCTATTTCTGGGCTTTCTGTTCTGATCTACTGATCTATTTGCTTATTCTTATACTAACATCACATTGTTTTGATTATTGTAGCTTTTTGGTAAATTTTGAAGCTAGATATTTTCAGTCCTCCACCTTTATTATTTCTTTAGTATTATATTGACTATTCTGGGTCTTTTGTCTTTCCATATAAACTTTAGAAACTTTTATCAATATCCATTAATAACTTGCTGGGATTTTGACTGGGATTGCATTGAATGTATATCAGGTTGAGAAAAATTGATATCCTTATAATATTGTATCTTCTTATTCATGAATATGAAATATATTTCCATTAATTTACATCTTCTTTGATTTCTTTTATAATAGTTTTATAGTTTCTCTTATAAATATCTTTATATATTTTGTTAGATTTATACCTAAGTATTTCAATTTTTTATACTACTATAAATAGTTTTACTTTTTTATTTCAAATTCTAATTGCTCACTGTATATAAAAAATAGTTGACTTTTTATATTACTCTTATATCTTACATCCTTGCTATAATGCTTATTAGCTTAAGTCATTTTGTTTAATTTTTTGTAATTTTCTAAATAAGCATGTGTAAGGCGTTGGGGAGGAAGTTTTCTTTAATCCTATGATTTGGTCTCAGTCTGTTATTAGATCTGTACCCCTGATCTCTAACCTTCACAATTGTTTCTCAGGATTTTTTTTCTTGTTAGGTGAGACAGGTAGGCAAGATGGGGGTTAGAGGTGGGTACTTCCCTTACCCAAGTCAGTTAGAATGTGATAAAATAGTTTCCACTGAGGTAGACGTTTGTTAAGGAGAACAGAATACTCTGGGGTTATTTCAGAATGGCTCTTTTCCTCTATCTATGCCTGAAACTTAAGAAGATTTCCCTCAGATATTCACCCTGAGAATCTAGTGGGTTTTCTGAAGGTTAAACTCATAAAAATTGTTACTTTTTCATTAAACACTACCTCGTATTTAATATAATCATCATATATTTCATCTCTATCCATATGAAAAATATATGTAGTAACAGCTCTCATCAGAAATACATGCAATTTTAAATTAGGCTTTTATTAATTTTTAGAAATGCAAAGAATGAAACTAAAGTCACTGAAGTATTTAATATATTTGTTCAAACTCATGAATGAATAAATGAGTGACAGTATAAAAATCAACCAATAAACTTTCATAAGGAACTCATAAATTAAGATGCTAAGTAATTCAAGAGTATTGAAGGGTCAATATCATACAAATAGTCTGGACACCCTTATTCTTTTATTCAAGCTTATTATTATTATTACTAATTTCCTTTTTTAGATACATTCTGATATTGTATCATTCACATATACAGTTTTTTACAGAATGTATTTCATGATAGAAAGTCCTAAATATTCAGTTCCTTTTGATGATGCTTATTCTGATCTAAGTAAATCTGATGAGGATAAGTGACTATTCAAAGGGGAGGTGGCACAGTCTTACAACAGACCATCACAAAAAAATTTATAAGCATGATTCTCAAAATCTAATTTATATTAAAGTGGTCAGAAAAAAATAAAACAAACTTGTTTATCAAAAAATCGATGATGTTATAAAACTTTTCTTTATATTTAATCATAGCCACCTCAATGAAAATCATAAATATTACATTTCTTTCTCACTTATATTTAGCTAGGAATTTTATCTTCTTTATTCTGGAGATGTGAAATTCTTTCCATGAAATACAAATTCTAATGGAGTGAGAAACATTAAAAAATCATTGACTGACACAAGAAGTCTTGGAAGAAGGTGCCAGACACATGGAGGGAGAGAGGGACAGAGAATTTGAATGAGAATGTTGAAAAACAAAAGAATTTTAAATGGAGGGAGTTGATCTCACAGAACCTCCCATTTTGGATTTTCACAGAAAGCTTTACTCACTAATGGAAAAGTATTTTTTTTTTCTATAAACACTATAATATTTAGTTGTGAAATCTAAAAAATATATTATTAACAGAATAACATACTATAGTCCACACATGTATTGAAAAAGGCATCTTTTTTTTTTTTTTTTTAAGATTGTATTTATTTATTCGAGAAGAGAGCACAAGCAGAGGGAGAAAGAGAAGCAGATTCCCCACTGAGCAGGGAGTCCAATGTAAGTCCCATCCCAGGGCCCTGGGATCATGACTTGAGTTGAAGGCAGACTGAACCAACTGAGCCACCCACGCACCCCTGAAAGAGGCACTTTTAAATGGATGATAAAGGGATGGATTAGCGACAGCTAAGCAAGATGTGCAGGATCCTACATTGCATTATTCTAGAGATGTGAGGTTTTTGATTTCTTTAAAAAGTTAGGGTGTCGTGGCTCAATCGTTAAGGGTCTGCTTTCAGCTCAGGTCATGAACCAGAGGTCCTGGGAGCGAGCCCCGCATGGAGCTCCCCGCTCAGTGGGGAGCCTGCTTCTCCTTCTCTCTCTGTTGCCCCTGCTTGTGTTCTCTTACTCTCTCGGTCAAATAAATAAATAAAATCTTTAAAAAAAAGTTAGAGTGTCAAATTATTTTTCCCAATAATTTTCTTTCCAAAAAAAATAGTCCTTTTATTCCCCCTATTTATTTTGCAAAGACCAAATCTGTGGCAAATAAGCAGGGTTCCTTACTTTACATTTTGTGGGCAGTCTCTTTAATCTTCCCATATTCTATTCCTTTGGGCACATGATGGTTCATATCTTCTCAGAGGCTTAATACCAATGAATGTCATTAATGGTGTGAGGAGATTTCAAGTGTACTCAGGTCTATTAGAAAACTACCAAGTTTTTTGCACATAAGCACAAAATCTATATATTAAATAATGGGATTTACTGGATATAAATACAGAATTTTACACATTGACGGAAATGGAAAGAATCATTTTTTTTAATTAATGAGATAGGTAATCTGATATTGTCAGTTGAGGATGAATCACACTTTTTGCCTGTCTTATTAAAAATAGGTGAGGGGTGCCTGGGTGGCTCAGTGGGTTAAAACCTCTGCCTTTGGCTTAGGTCATGATCTCAGAGTCCTGGGATCGAGCCCCACAGAGGGTTCTCTGCTCAGCAGGGAGCCTGCTTCCCCCTCTCTCTCTCTGCCTGCCTCTCTGCCTACTTGTGATCTCTCTCTGTGTCAAATAAATAAAAATAAAAAATATTAAAAAGTAGGTGAAATTAAAATTTTATTTTGTTTCCTATGTTCTTCCCATATGTCAACTTTCTTCTTTTAATTCATTTATTATTTTTTTATTTTTGTTACTGTTTAATAATTTTTCTATTTAGAATTCCAAGGACAGTGTTTCATTATACACTTCATTCTAATTAGATATATCTGTCATTACATGCATTATTTTCAACTTATGCCAAGCATGTAACCTGGTATAGTTCTTTAAAATTACCAGCATAAGATTTCAACTTTGTAAGTATCCATATTTTCATTATAAAAGTAATGGATAGAAAAATCGAAGCAATTTAAAGCCCTATAAAGTAAAAATAAAAATAATAATTACATTGTTGTCACCACCTGTCTTCTTCCCACGTCAACCATTTCTACCATGAGTAACTAAAACAAAAATTTTATATGTATCATTCCAGATCTCTAGATACTTTTCTACCAACAGAACATACACACACACACAATTTATTCTAACATGACTATTTTAGACTTATGGATCTGTGAGCAATATTCCCCTACTCTATTAGTCATCAAGTTAGCAAACAAATGTCATCTTATCTTTCTAGTTTGCTGCGTGCTATTCCATACTACCGATATACTATAGTGTCCTTATTAAGGTACATGTAGGTGGTTACTGATTTTTTTCACCTTTGTAAATAATATTGTAAGAAATATAACTTGTCGGGATGCCTGGGTGGCTCAGTGGATTAAAGCCTCTGCCTTCAGCTCAGTTCATGATCTCAGGGTCCTGGGATTGAGCACTGCATCAAGCTCTCTGCTCAGCCGGGAGCCTGCTTCCCCCTCTCTCTGCCTGCCTCTCTGACTACTTGTGATTTCTGTTTGTCAAATAAATAAATAAAATATTAAAAAAAAGAAATATAACTTGTCTATATGCATCACACCTATGTAAATAATTGCTTAGGATATTCCTAGACTTAAACTTGGACAGTCAACAGTATACATATTTATATTTTTTCATATAAATATATATTTATATTTATATATATGTAAATATGCATGTTTATTGTATTAATCTCCAAAAATTCTGTAAACTCTGTGACTATTTTATTTTTATTCACTATGTTTTGGAAAAATTATCAGGCTATTTTTTTTTTAAACAAAAAAGGCATTGTGATAACACTAACTTTTGATAGTATTTCCAAACAGTATTAACCAGGAAGGGATGCAAGATTAAAATAGTTACTATGTAACTGCCTACTAGCTTATCTTGAGGACAGACTTTCTCTCATTTTTTCTAGAGATATTACTTGACTTTTTAAATTGAGTTTCTTACACCATATACATATAGCTCAATACCTTGGGCCATCATCTACTTAACTTCACTTGGGCCATCATCCACTTAACTTAACTTGTTCTTGATTAGATTTTTCATGATCATTTTCATTTGACATATACAAAAAAACCTAGAATTAGAGAAATAACATTAACTTCCAAATTAAATGATCTTAAACTGTGAGAATTCTTTCCATATTGCCCAGTAATGGAATTTTTTAGTGATGTACTCACTTATATTTAAAATGACACAATTGATGGGGTCCCTGGGTGGCTCAGTGGGTTAAAGCCTCTGCCTTCGGCTCAGGTCATGATCTCAGGGTCCTGGGATGGAGCCCTGCATTGGGTTCTCTGCTCGGCAGGGAGCCTGCTTCCCCCTCTCTCTGCCTGCCTCTTGCCTACTTCTGATCTCTCTCTCTCTGTCAAATAAATAAATAAAATCTTTTTTAAAAAATGACACAATTGGGGTACCTAGTTGCTTAGTAGATTAAGCATCTGACTTTGGCTCAGGTCATAATCTCAGGGTCCTGGAATAGAGCCCCCCATTGGAGACCCACATTGAGCCATTATGAGGCTGCATGCTCAGCAGGGAGTCTGCCTCTCCCTCTTGGTCTCCCTCTGCCCCTTTCCTGGCTCATACTCTCTCTCCCAAATTAATAAATAAAGTCTTTAAAAAATTAAAAATAAAATGATGCTATTGATTTTGGAATCACATTAGTTCAGTTTTGCCACTGTGGTGCTTCTTTGGTGCACCAACTTTCAATTTCCCAAGTAGACTCTTATTATTTCTTGCCTCCCTTTATAATCTCTACAGCTTTAACCTATGCGTGTCCAGAATTCTTGCCTATTTGTATTTAATCAGTTTAGTGATTATTCTCTTTCCACATCACTAATGCAGACACAATAACAAGACCCTTTGTAGCATCCAGAAGAGAGAGAGGTGTGCTTGCCTGGTGCTACTTCTGCAAAATGGAAGAGGCTTTAACTCATGTTCTCTCACCTCCCTCCTTTCGGATCTTCCTTTTTCCTCATTACCAATCTCTCTCTCTCTCTCTCTCTCAGCTATTTTTTCTCCACTTTCAAAAGTACTTTTATGCCTTGAGAGGTTTGTGTTTCTATGGAACCTTTCTTGAAAAATCTGTTCAAAACACGTACCTGTCATCATTTTAGTTAATTCTCACAGTTCACTGTTATGCTTCCAAGAAGCAAGTTCTACATTGATAATACCATTTTAGATTGACTCTAAGGAATAAAGAGACCAAGTATACTTTTAAGGATACATCACAAGACAGACATAGAATCAGGAATAAACTTTCACTTTGAACTCATTCTTCAACTGCTATTTATAGAGTGTCTCCTTTGTCAGAGCTCAAGTATGACACAGTTCATTCCTTTTCTTTTCCCAAATAAAATATGTTATGTTTCTCTAAGCATATAAAGAGACATAGAGTATTACTAGCATTGATATATTATTATGCAGGAAAAATTGTGTATGTTTCCACTTTTAATTTCTAATCAGCAATAAAATATGTATAGAACTCATTAGTTTTTCATTTTCCCACATTTTGCCAAAATTTTCTTGGGAAAGAAACTCTGACAAGGGTGAGATTAAAAAAAAAAGGAATATGAATATCAAGAAAGTTACTTGTTTGCTGTTGAATATCTATTAGTATTTGGTGAACTTAAGCAGTTCTTTCAAAGACTTTAATGCTCAAATAGTACAAAAATACTTTCAAGTTGCATAATTTTTAGGGCTTAAAAGTATTTTCATATGTATTGTCCTAATAATCTTAGCAGTCCTTGGAAATGCATTTAGTTATTCTCATTTCACATATGAGGAAACCAGGATCATAAAGTTTAAATCATTTTAAAGGGTTAAGGGTATCTTAATGTTTAAATGAAAGAGTTGAAATTAAAATCCAGGTTATCTGGCTCTGGGTCAGTAACTTTTGTCTCTTAATACACATAATAATGATTAAGGGTTTATAAAGTGCCGGGAACAATTCTAAGTGTTTTATATGCTTTGTCTTCTTTAATCATTCCAAACACTGAGTGGAGTAACTTACTAGTATTCTAGCTTTGCAGGTGGGGAATCATAGACATGAATTCCATGGCTAGTTGAGAGTGAAGATAGGGATCCAATCCATATGCCTGAATGCATAGTCAACACCCATGGCTGTAACACCCACTTTTTATCACTTTTGATACTAATTGAACCAAGCATTTAGAATACATTTTATTCATGTAATTATGAGCAGTATAGAACAGATGCTTTTTACTCCTCAAAAGTATACCTTATATGGTATACCTGGGATGAAGTCATGGATGTGTCTTCTGTGCGTGGCTCATTAAGATGCTGTCTGAAGAGCACAAGCAACAGCTTCACCCAAAATCCTGTGAAGAATTCAACCCCTAAGGCTCCACATGGCAGACCTGCTACATAACAATCTTCATTTGACTAAGATCCCCAGGTGATTCTCTGCATGTTAAAATTTAGATAGTACTGCCTTAGCTGATCAGCATTCACCAAAAAACACTTTGAAAACTGAATATAGAAGAATATTTCAGAGTTATCTTAATTTGGAAATTTTTAGTGGCTCTTATTTATAAATGCAAAATATTTTCCTTATAATGTCTTTGCAATTTGTAGGGGTCTATGGTTTTATGATAATAGAATTTAAGAAAATATCTGTTATACTTAGCCCCATTGGGTCTACTAAAATATCTGTTATACTTAGTCCCATTGGGTCTACCTTTAGATTTCTCTTAGTTAATTTTCATGAAGATCTATTATATCGATGACAAAGTACTTTGTATATATTAGCACTATACTTCTGCAATATAGACTGCATACTAAAAAAAAGTGAGGAAAAGGTTAATTTGGAAAACTTGAAGCATAAATCAAATGCTTGTCTCCTTTGGGAACATTTAAAATAATATGCAAGAAAACCATTGAAGGTAATAATGTACCTGGGTCAGGCTTTTCTTTTATTTGAACACTGGCGTACAATAATACACTGTTCTGTATAATGTCAGAAGTGTTTTAAAATCTCATAATATCCTTCCTCTGAATCTGTATTTCAAGTTAAAATGATCAGAGAAAATTTTGTCTATACATGATTTGCATTTGTTTAGAATATTTAAAAGAAGAAGAAGAAGCATATATGCATTTATCTCCTCGTAAAGCTTGGACACCTAAAGAAAGAAATGTATTTTTTAAAAAAGAGAATTAAACTGTCAAGGATATCAGTCCAGTTGATCACAATGTATCTTTTCAATCCATAATATTACTGAGGCTATGTCTTTAAGTGTCAAGTGATTTACCTTTATTCATTGTATCTTTTAATTTATTTGTTTTGTATCATTTTGAAGGATTATAGAATGTGAGGAAGTATATTACCAGTTAAAGTAAGACTGGTTTTCTGTCTACATTTTTGCCCTCAGGCAGCAAGTTGACAAATGGACATGAATTTAACCTCTGAGTGTTCCATAAGCTGGTATTGTCCTGACATTGCAAAGTGTTTACCACAAAAATCCTCCACATCCATCACCCAGGGCCAGCCTTTGCCTGATTCTTAATTCCACTGACATTGAAATCTGAAGCTCTCTGTGAGTCATTTATCACACTTATTAAAATGTTCCATTGTGGATTAGAATAGCAATTCACTATTCTTTCAGAGTGTTGCCCACAGGGCATTCTATGCAGCAATCTTAATACTTTATTGAAATAGTACTTTGGTTTTAATAAACGATTCTTTGTAAAGGTACCTTGCTTTCAATTATGAAAGGTGACGTTGGCTTTTTAAAATCTGGCATCTGTGCCCAAGATTATGTAAATCCTTTAGTTTAATATTGCATTCTTTCTGCTCTAAATATTCTACCCTCAGTGTTTTAACATGGATACGTCAATTGGATTAATTAAACTACCATGTAAGAAATATCTTTCTAAGTTTGCTTTTCAAAATGATCAACATATAATGAAGACTTTGAGGTAACAAGTGTATTTCATAGGAATAAAGAGAAAATACAATTTTTTTCCTATAAGAAATGAGTTATTTGCACAACAGAGAGATAATTTCAGGATAGAACCTGTTATTTTGTACAAGATTTCTCCCGAACAAAGATTTGTTACATCTTTTTTTTTTCTCTCAGAAACCTTTGGATATACAGTATCCCAATCCACTCTTATGTCTTTCTCCTTCTCTCTTTCATTTTTCTCAGGAATCACATTATCTCTTTGACACCTGACTAGGAAAAGGATAAAAATGATTTGGTACAAGTTCTAATTCTCCTCTCCTATTTGAAGATTCAGTCATTGTAATTCCAAAGAAACAGATAGGAATTTAATTTTTTTTTTAAAGATTTTATTTATTTGTCAGAGAGAGAGAGAGAGCGCATAAGCAGGCAGAGTGGCAGGCAGAGCCAGAGGCAGAGGGAGAAGCAGACTCCCCGCCCAGCAAGGAGCCCGATGTGGGACTCAATCCCAGGACCCTGGGATCATGACCCGAGCCGAAGGCAGCCGCTTAACCAACTGAGCCACCCAGGCATCCCAGGAATTTAATTTTGAAAGAAAACAAAATTGACTTGTGACTTAAAAATTTTAAACGACATATAAAATTATAGATGGTGTAAATTGATGTTCCATGTCTTTTGATAGCTGAAACATACTAAAGCAGTGTGTATTTCCTCCTGAGATATATTTTTACCTTAGCCAATAAAACGATTGAACTACAGGTTAAATTACTTAACCAAGGTTACACAGGAAATAAGAAGAAAAGACAGAATATAGCTTTTAATTAAGAAATCTTAATGCCTTTTCCTCATGCTAGGTTGTGCTTGTTTTTCAATTTTGACATGTCCCTTTAAATATCTCCTTTTTTCTTTTTTTCTTTTTTTCCAGCAGGAAAATTGAGTAGGAGACTATATATATATATATATATATTATATATATATGTAATTTATTATATTATTTATATATATAATATATATAAATATATATAATATTTATTATAAATATTTATTTTTTCTAAATTCAAACTTGACCAAGTAACTTTATAGCAATTTATTATATGGAACCACAGGAGGTTTAAATGTAAAAATGACCTTAATTCCTTAGCTCTGCAATCTGATAATTTTTAAAAGTCTTTATGGAAAATTTACAGGGGACTATGATCCCCATGTATAGAAATATGCATGAAAAATGGCATGTGATGAGATCTCTTACACCAGACAACAAGGAAAATGCTACAGGCAAAACTCTAAAAAAATAAAAAATTAATAAAAATTGACAACAGAGTGAACGTGGAGAGAGAAATCCAAGGGAGATAGTGGAAACAAAAAAGTCCTATCTGAATAAAAGGGATTCAGACTTCTAAAACCCTAAAGCATAACTTCAGTCCCCATTTTTATCTTATCTTTTGTCTTCAAAGTGTAAAATCACTGGATTTTTTCTCAGAAGATTTTTCTATTTAGAAACTATTGTTCCAAGCAAGTCCCATTAATGGGAAAGACAGAGAAGACAGAGAAGACTCTATGCAGGGTCTTCATTTCACCTGAGAATGGATTCAGAAATTGTCATAAGGACTCCATGGAATCAACCTGGTTTCACAACTGTATATTTAGATTTCTACAGCAAAATCAAAAGAAAAAAATCCAAAGAAAACTACAGACAGCCTCTAAGGTAGTTTCTGTGCTGTGTGGCAGCATGAATTATATTTTTCTCTTCCAATTTCTGAAATTTGAATTCTGAGACGGGAGAGATTCCAAAGCCTTGCCCAATTCTGACACACATGCAGTCATGAAGATGTGAATTTAGTCATGGGATAGACGATATACTATATTGAAAGACCTGATCATGACTATTGGAAGTAATGACATTTTATTGTCATTACTAAAGAGGAAGTTGAATATAGACAACTAATCATAGTTTGAAACAGCAGTTATAAAAAATAGATAGGATGATATCCCCTCTTTTTTTTGAGAGAGAGAAAGAGAGAGAGCAGGGGAGTGGCAAAGGGAGAAGGAGAGCAGGTTTTACACTCAGAATGAACCCTGATGTGGGGATCAGTCTCACAACCCTGAAATCATGACATTAACCAAAAATCAAGAGCTGAATGCTTAACTGATTGAGCCATGCAGGTGCCCCATCATTCCCTTTTCCAAACAGGCTACTAGGCCTATCTAGAAATTATTTTTATGAAAAAATACTTTTTCCTATAATAATTATCTTTACAGGATGAACAAATTCCCTACTTCATACCTCGAAAGAAGGTAGCTACAATATATATTTCAATTTTGATTTATTCTATGTTAAACCTGTAAAGTTGAAGTAGTATTTTCTTTTCTGCTATACAAATTCAAGGGTCTCTGAGAGCATTTGAATAGTGATGACTCTCTGTTGCAGATAATTGAATACCTGGGGTGAAAAATAAAGATTTAAATAAGAAAATCTGATAAGGGTTGGGGAGATACTTCCAAATTGAAGTTTGAGTCAGGTGTCTTTCATGCAACTTCCTATTACAGAAATAAAAATTAAAGCCCACTAACACTTTGTTTTTAAATAACTTACCAGTCAAAATAAAACTATTAGAAATAGCTGATAGCCATAGTTCTTACTATGAATCCAGTCACATAGTGCTAACATTTTTCCATCTTTGCTCCCAATTTAATATCCATAAAAGTTTGGAGTTCTCTTTTGGTTAAATAACACTCTGAAGTTGAAGAAAATAACGTAATTGCACATATCAATTTGGATGACTTTTCCTGAGGATACTTTGCATGTTCCTGTTTCACAATAAGTACATGTGTAAAGAAATTCATTCACCAGGCACCTACTTAATCAACTTTTTAACATGAAATAAATGGGTTGGATTCCAATTCATCCAATCATGTAAAGTATATGAAAAAAGGTCAGAAATACCAACTGGTGTTATGTTGCAATAAAAAGATGGGCTTTGGGAAATAAGTTCTAGGACTTTTGTCTATACATCACATAGCAAATATGATGAAAGATTTACGAAGTATCTTTGAGATTCATCAAATTGCTGTGAAGGTTATGGATGATAGCACATGGAAAATTACTATACCTATGCCTGATATTTCTTTGGTAAGCTTCCAAGAAATAAATTCAAAATAAATTATATTACTAGTGATTAAAGTAGAAATTTTGTGATTTTAAATTTTAAACTATGATAAAAAGCCTACAGCACACAAATATAACAATGTTGAGAGGAAAATTTATAGCCTGGATTTTTATATAAATAAGAAATGAATTAGCTAAAATAAAGTAAATAAAGCCCTAATTGTACACCATAATGGTAACCTCTCAGAGGTTAGAGAATGAAGTATAGATTAGAATTAGCTTATTTTGATGTTATTAGAATCTAAATAATTTTGTTCACTTGATATATAGCTGAGAGAGCTGAACTGAATTTTCCTTCTGTTAATGCTTTTCTATGTTCTCTCATATTCTTATAGTTTTTTTTTTTTTAATAGCTCTGCACCAAAGTCCTCTATTCACCTGTAAAAATAAATGTGTTTTTTTTTTTTTTTTCCGGTTCCTTGAACTAAGGGTAGGAGTGCTGTTAATATTTACAGAGCACCTTCCATGGGATAGTTGGTGCAACAAAAGTTCTTTTTAGCAAGAAGAAAACAGTCTTTTCTAGGGGGTAGGGAGTCCATTTCATAAATGCAGCTTTATCCGCTACTCTTTATGGGATCCAGTTGAATCTGGCTGAAGTCCACTGGGGTGATGAGCTAAATGGGGGCTCTGTCAAAATGACATCTAAGAAACACCCTGTAATACCCATCTCCATCTTATAGGTTTTAATTGTAACATATGATGCTAAATTTTATGGTTCATAAATATTTTAACATTTCTAATTTTGAAATTGAAAGATAATACTTTTGTGGCACCTGGTGGCTTAGTCGGTTAAGCACCCAACTCTTGATTTTGGGTCAGGTCATGATTTCAAGGTCATGAGATCATGCCCCAAATCGGGCTCTGTGCTGGGTGGAACCTGCTTAAGTTTCTCTCTCTCCCTCTCCTTCTGCCCTGTCACCCTGCTCGCACTCTCTCTCTTAATGTAACATATGAGCAGATTTTCTTTATAACCAACTTGTCCTTTTCTTTTTTAAGGGATTTAGCCCAGTTACACCCATTGTTGTCACAGTTTCTTTTCTGGGGATGGGCTGTTGGGGAGAGTGTACTTTTGAAGACATTTCTCTGTAACTCAATTTTACTCTGGATTAAAGAAAATCTGATTATTTGATTATTTTATTTATAAGTCATTTGAAATTTTGCTTAGTTGCTAGCATCCTTATTTTCTTACCTTTCATGAACATTACCTTTACTGGAAAACGTTTCATTGTTGACATTTCTGTATCAATAATTCTTGGATTTTTAAGTATTACTTGTTATTTCATAGACAGCACTTCAATTACGTATTAAAAAATTAGAAGAAACTGGATAGGAATGTGATAGATCTTCTTTACCTCTCTTCCAAATCGAGCCTTTCTTTTATTAGAACTGTGTTTGAACTCTGGTCATTTTAAGTTTGCTTATTTCTTCTTCACTGTGCAGTTTCTAGCTTATCATTCATTTTTGTAATAGCATTATAATTTCTTTTTAGTTATTTCTCGAATTCTGTTGCTCATATTTCATCTCTTTAATACATTTTTTGGTCTCTGCATTGTACTCCTATTGTACGATAGGAATTGATTGGATTTTATTTATTTTTTTCAATTTGTATTGGTGTTTTGTCAAGCACTTCATCCTCTCAAGGGCACCATTTTTTTTTATTGTTTCTCAGCCAACATTCATGTGTCTCCTTTCTTTCCCTTCCCTTTTCTTATTATCTCTTCCTTTTGTTTCCTTCTTCTTGTTATTTATATACAGGTTCTATTTGGGCTTCAGGCCAATTATTGTACTTTTTCAAATGAGGTAAGTTTTGGATGGACTCAGCTATTAGTAAAAAGTTCATGTTGGGGAATGGCCAGTATATTGTTTTAAGGCACTTAAAATTCTTCTTATAATACATAGTTGTCTCAATAATTAATTTGTTAGCCTTCATGTCTCCAGTCAACCTAACTGACACAACATGGGAGCTCACACATATTTTTGACCCAGTGAATGAGTGCCGAAGACACTCAAAAGATTTAACTGAAATAATGGAAATATGGAAGTTTTCCATTCTTATTGCAGTGGCATTTGGTTCTAGTCCAAAGTCAGATGACTAATCGGTAAATAATAAGGAATTTTGGCCACAGCTGTTAGCACTCAGAGTAAAGCCCTCTTTGTTTTGACATGAATAGAGTCTTATACCTTATCTCTGATTCTTTCCCTTTTATTCTATCAAAGCAAGCAAGTGACTAACTTGTCTATAGCTGGTCTTATTTTCATGTGTAGAGGAACAAAGCTACTCACGGCAAGAGTATAGCTAGACAAGCCAGGTCCACCAGATCTTATTATTATACATGTGTCCATTTTAATAATCATAAATATAAAACTAAAGACAGAAAACCCCCAGCAACAAATTAATAGACTTGAGTAGGAACATCTAAAATATTAAAAGGAAAAGATAAATCAGAAAGTATGTGCAATATGTATAATATATTTGGAGGAAAATGATTAATCACAGCGGCAGGAAATAGATAAAGTACATATCAAAACAATTTACAAAAAAAAAGGAATAAAAAGTGTCTAATTCAGATATATTGGTTCTACACTGGTGCTCAGTTGCACTGACATTTAAATAATTTGTCTTCAAATGGGAGTTAGATGTATTTTTTAAAAATTCTGTCCGGTATTCAATGATACTAAGTTACACTGTTGATTAGAATACAAACAAGCAGTCAATTTCTCAGTATATATGAATCTTTAAATATACGTATACTATTTTACTGTATCATTCAACTTTTAGAATCCTCGTCAGAAGAAATGTGTAGTTTCTTTCAGATAGAGTAGTCAAGGACGTTGTCTCTGAAATTCAGATCATGACTTTCTTGTTCAAAAAACCCATTGATTTCAAT
Organism: Nasua narica; assembly: GCA_028533885.1. Taxonomy (NCBI): domain Eukaryota; kingdom Metazoa; phylum Chordata; class Mammalia; order Carnivora; family Procyonidae; genus Nasua; species Nasua narica. The sequence goes on from JAPYYJ010000056.1 coordinate 16,584, forward strand.
TACTTTCAAAAACTGGGAAATCCTCAGCAAATATTCTAGGTTTTTCATAATGTGTTGTCAGTATCAGATATTATAATTCCACATGTATTATATATTCCTGACATAACAGCTCACTCAGGAGTAGAATAAGCTGAGCTCTTATCTTCCTTACCTTGTGACCCTGTAATCCCTGTGTATTCTATTTTTCTCTCTGCCTAAAATCTTCTTTTCTATACCCATTTTTATGTTTCCTTTTCTGAAATATTTTTTGGTTTATAGAGGCAAGAATATTCCCATAATTTTCCCCATCTCTGCTATTGGCTACTTCATTCTTTTAATATCTCAGATCAAAAAAACCTTGGAGGTATTCTTGACTCCTTCTGTCTCAAAAAGGACATTAATTCTATCCACAAACTCTGCCATCTTCCTTTCAGAATGAATTCTGGATCTAACCACAGTTGACAGCCACCACTTCTGACAAAAGTTGGTCAAGCTATCACTGTCTCTTACCTACATTATTAAAATAGCCTCTTGGGGAGCCTGGGTGGCTCAGTGGGTTAAAGCCTCTGCCTTCAGCTCAGGTCATGATCTCAGAGTCCTGGGATCCAGCCCCCCATCAAGCTCTCTGTTCAGCAGGGAGCCTACTTCCCCCTCTCTGCCTGCCTCTCTGCTTACTTGTGATCTCTCCTTCTATCAAATAAATAAATAAATAAATAAATAAATAGTCTTTTAATGAGTCTTCTTTTGAATCTCTTCATTTGTTGGGAGTAAAAACAACTCTGTTAAGACATAAATCAGATCCAATTATTCTTTTGCAGCCTACAATTACATTACTATCTCATTTTACAAAAAAATAACAAAAAAAGATAATATTTGAATAATGTCCAAAGAGTCCCAATATGAACTGATCCTATTTGCCTCTCAGACCTTTCCTCCTAGCCCTCGCCCTCCCTCAGGTATCTCCAGCAACACTAGCTTTCTTGTTCATTTTTGTTCAGACAGGTGTATTGCTTTGGGGACTTTGCACATGCTATTTTGATTTTTTTTTTAGTAATTTTAGTGTTACTACTTATTCTTGTGTTACCTATTTCTCATGCCTACCTGATTACAATATATTTTTCTTAGTGTCAAGGACTAAGTTTTATTTACCAAACTATCTCTTATGGAAGCCAAGAAGACAATACATAATTTCTAACTTTACCATAAAAAATTGGTTAAATTGAATTGAACTTGAAATCAAAGGGGTTAAATGTGTAACTGAAGGTCACAAGGAGTTAATAGTAAAGGAAGAAATGTGTCCTGATGTGTTGACTGCAAGTCAAATACCTGGCCTGTTTTTAACCCCTTGTAGGAATTCATATTAAGCACTGAGTCTGATTTTACCTAGTTCTCATTAACTATTCTTTCTTCATAGCAAAAAAATCTCATTAAAAAGAAACTGACACTTGGGACGCCTGGGTGGCTCAGTGGGTTAAAGTCTCTGCCTTTGGCTCAGGTCATGACCTTAGGGTCCTGGAATCAAGAACCTCATCAGGCTCTCTGCTCAGCGGGGAGCCTGCTTCCCCCTCTCTCTCTGCCTGTCTCTCTGCCTACTTGTACTCTCTATCTCTGTGTCAAATAAAGAAATAAAATCTTAAAAAAAAAAAGAAACTGACACTCATGAGATTTTCATATGGGCAAGCAGAAAAACAGAGATCTCATTTAAGTAAAAACTTACTGTACTTCCTCTTGAGTTGCCATCCCAGGATATGTCTTTCTCTGTAATAACCCTCTATGTATATAAATACATATGTATGTGTCTTTATATACATATATGTGTAAGCATGTATTCCAATATGTTTAATAGAAAAACATCTTTACATTATCAAATGTGGGGTTTTTTTGAGAAAAATCAGAAGATGTAAGGTGAACAACCTATATGGAATTTAAAAATATTACCCCAGCCCCCACTCTTACTCACTCTCTGCTTATTTCACTCTATTACTTATTCTCCTATTTAGACCCTATTTTTTCCTTCTTAGTTTCTTAGAACACTGAAGATTAAGTCATCAGGATGACAAGATATTATAAAAGTCATTTCAGATTTTATTTTAGACTCAAGGAAGTTTACAAAGGGATGTTAGATAATGGATGAAATACAAAAAATTTATTTAAAAAATATTTTATAATGATTGACCATTCTACAACTGTTTTTCTTCAACTTAAAACATTGGATGAAAATTAATGTTAACTAACCCTTTAAACAAATAATCAAAACGAGAATTTTAATTTAATTTTTAAATCCATCAAGTGAAGGTAAACTGTTTTTTCCTTGGGAACTTTTGATCATGTTTAAACTACCCACCATGGACATTTTCAGAGTAATGATAGAATATGTTTAAAAAATTAAATAATGTTATTTTGTTACAGAACAGAATGTTGGTGGATGAACATCTTTGTTGTTTCATGTTTGTTTTGCCACCAGATAGTGAGCTTTGACCTTGCATTCATATAACCTTACCCATTACTCCATTATTATTTAATTGACTTGTTTTGAATATGAGATAAGTTACTATACCTTTTACAAGTGATGTTAACTATATGTCTACTGTTGAAGATTAAGGTTCTCTTTCAACAACATAGTAATAATGTATAATTGGAAAAGTTTCCAAAACTCCAAGAAAGGTTAATTTAACTGTTTTACATCAGTCTGATGACAAAATATTTCAGAGAGATACTGAGCAATATATGAAAGGATAACTATAAAACATGTCTTAAGTGCAGAGACAGATATATAAAGATCATCGTGAATAATGGAAAACAATGACAGTAACATAAGAACAGAGATCATAGGAAAATAGACCTATGGCTACATTCCTTTACTTCATCTCTTTATCTAAATTCTTTACTTAAAAAATGAGTTGCACAATAATTTACAAGTGCTTTACCATGGATAACATTCTTAACATAATAAGGCTTCTGGGAAGTAATATTCAGAATGCAAAGAAAATATTTCATTATAAATGAAATATACAAACTCTTTTAATAATTTTATGGTGAAGCATTTAAAATAATAATACATCTGGACCTGAGAATGATGATGATGATGGTGATGACGATGATGAAATCCTTTCACTTCTGTCATATAATAGCACAGTCATGAGAATGACATTGCATTTCAATTGGTATATTTGATTTATTGGAAGCAGTGTACTGGTGCTACCTCCACTCGCAGAGACGGAACTCTTTCACACTGGGGGTTACCCTAGAATATGTCAGTCAGTTAAATGTGTTAGAATTTAAGGATGATGTTTAGAGCATGGCTCAAGCAAACATCACAGACTTCTTTGTAACTTAAGACATTCTTTAACTCCTTCTGTTTTCTGTTTTAAGAGTTACTCTTCTATATTTAGCATCAAGCTCCTAAATTAAACTATATGAAAAAGTCATTAAAATTGTATTCACCTTCCTTAAAAGAAAATATAATTTGGATAAGTAAAAGGAATGTCCTAAAATTATGAAAAGCAAATAGATTTCAATGGTTAGGTCATTATATATTTTAAGGAAGTACAATTTGACATTTCATATATCTTACATTTATGATAATATATTCCAAGGAAATATTGAGGGAAATACATTGATACTGAATAATAAAGATGTTCATTATATCACTATTATAAGAGTTAAACATTGAGAAAAGTCAAAGTCTAATTATCAGAAAACTAGCTAAATATGTAACTATTTTATTGAATGCACTGGGCTAAATAAGGTACATTAAGAAAAAATTTTTCTCGGAGGAGCACAGGGGAAGGGAGGGAAAAACAAAACAGGACAAAATCAGAAAGAGAGACAAACCATAAAAGACTCTTAACCCTAAGAAACAAATTGGGGGTTGCTGGAGGAGAAGGGAGTGGAGGGATTGATAATGGTCACAGGCATAAGGAGGGCACATGATGTAATGAGCACTGGGTGTTATATACAACTATAAATCACTGAACTCTACCCCTGAAACAAATAATGAACTATATGTTAATTAATTGAATTTAAATAAAAGTTTAAAAAAAGAAATAATTTTTTCTACAATTAATATATTCAAACATCATCTCCCTTTATTGTTACTTAATAGTATTGAGCAAATGGCATGATTTTATTTTCATTTTAAAAATTATTTATAAAAATTATTTATATATTATAATTTGGTTAATCACAGCTATAAACATAATTTCAATTTTAAGGTTCTACCTTTCCTCAAAGTTCATCGATCATGGAGCCAAGATCAGTGGGAGGAGAGAGGACCCATGACCTTATTGGTACCGAGTTCTGCCATTACTCCTTTTCTATCCCTTCTGCTTCTGTGGGTTGAAGAAAGTTGGGGTCAGAGGAGCAAGAATGAGAAGAAAAGAGTCAAATATGTGTTTTGTTTGTTTTTTTAATTTTAGTTAGTAGTGGCTATTTACATTTCTTTTCTGCTAATCAAATGCAATCTGTCCAAATACAGGTATACAAATATTAGCTATTTAGTGGTGTTCATTAGTGGATTCTTCAGAAAAGCTTTAGAAGATCTTTGCAGCGCACCATTCCTTGCTTTCTACCACAACTTCTTACATGTTCTTTCCTGCTCCTTAATAATAAAATACTGTTGTGTTCTTCTAATTGTATACTCCAATTATCAGCCAACTCTGTCACTTGATGGACTTGGGGTGAAGAAAGGAACCTTGATTGTTCTTCCACTCAGTGCAGTGTTCTATTTTCTCTGTGTTTTTAAGGATCAGGAATAGGGATGAAGGAAAAAGGGCCAACCAACACCCTTCTTAGACCTTGGCAATCAGGGCATCTCTCCTATGACTTATATATCACATAGCATGTGCAAGTTATAATAATAAAATACAATAAATAATACTATAGAATATGAATGTTGTGTTTATTCAAAATCTTGGCTCAATGTTGGCACAGCAAGTCCTGTAATTTCAAAGCATTTGCCCTCCACACTCTGTTGAGACCTCAAGGAAACACTTCTCCATCTGTCTTTCTATATATTTTGAAAGAAAAAGTGACAACTTCCTAGTGCCTTGACAGTTTGTCTATTCTGTTTTCAGTATCAGAGTCATACGAAAAATGCTTTGATTTTCAGTTAATCTTTATGTGATGGAAGTGCTGCAGAAAGAAAAAAAAATACTAATTAATTAACTTGTATATTCTTTATTTCAGACAGCATGGGTACAATAGATTCTTGCTTAGTGAAATATTTCCCCTTGTCTGAGGAGGGCCAAATTTTCATTTTCTTGTTTCTCCACGTGATTTGATTTGTGATTTCAGA
>JAPYYJ010000562.1:0-21923 GCA_028533885.1 Nasua narica
CTAGCAAGATGGTGGAGGAGTTAGAGACCTAGATTTCACCTGGTCGCAGGAATTTAGCTAGTTAGCTCTCAAACCATTCTAAACACCTATGAACTCAACAGGAGATAAAAAAAAAAGAACAGCAGCAACTATGAACAGAAAAGTGACCACTTTCTGGAAGTCATATTCTATCCCTTCATTGTATTTAACCTTATTTTTTGTATATATATATAAGTTCTTCTTCCTTTAAAATTTTGGGATACAGTTTCTTCTAACAGACTAAAATATATCCTAAATCTACTACTACCCTAAATCTAATGTATAGCTGTGTTCTATTCACCTGCCTGATCACATTCTTTTTTTGTAATTAAATTTTTCCTTTCTTTTTTCAACCAACTTATCTTACCAATTCCTTTTTTTAAGAGTTTATTTATTTATTTGACATATACAGAGAGAGGTCACAAGTAGGCAGGGAGGCAGGCAGAGAGAGAGGGGGAAGCAGGCTCCCTGCTGAGTGGAGAGCCCGATGTGGGGCTCGATCCCAGGGCCCTGAGATCATGCCCTAAGCCGAAGGCAGAGGCTTTGAGCCACTGAGCCACCCTTATCAATTCCTTTTTAAAGAATCTTTTAAAATCAAGATATCCATCTTTAGCGAAAGATTTATAAAAGTGCTAATCATGTCCTAGATGCCTAGTAAACGTTTTCTGCTGGTGCTCTAGTAGGGGTAGTCATGGCCATTGTAAGTAGCATTTTACAAAGCATTAAAGCTTTCTCAGAGGTTTCATTTTTCTCACCTTCTGTGAGCTGTGCGGGCATTACCCTTCCTATAAAGGATATATAGCCATCATGGTTGAGAAGTACCTGAGGTAGAATTTAACCAAACTCTTCTGGATATTTTTTATATAAGGACTATTTTAAATACGTGGCATTTAAAATTTTCCTATACTTGTATTAGTTTCTGTGTGCTGCTGAAACAAAATATTCACAGACTGAGTGGCTTAAACAACAGGAATTTATTTTCTCAGGTGCCAGCAGATTGTTTCTGAGAAGGGCTTTCTTCCTAGCTTGCAGATGACTAACTTCTCCATGTGTCCTTACATGGACTTTCCTCTGAGCTCTCTGAGTTTCTCTTCCTCTTATAAGGACTACTAGTCTAATTGGATGAGGGCCTCATTCTTATGACCTTCATTATCTCCTTAAAAGTCCTTGTCTTCAGATGGTCAGGTTGTAGGATTAGAGCTTCAATATATGACTTTTGGGAGAATATAATTCGGTGCACAATAGTACTTAACATTTTAAGTCTTTACTTCTTATAGGGTCTTTTTAATAAAACTTGGACATGATTTAGAGATTTTGAACTATTTGTGATAGTAAAGATATTTGTCATTGCTAGATTTTGCTTCTGTGAAGTAGATGACCATAAATATATGTTACACCATTAATGCCTTTAATATTGAAAAAATTAGTGAGAATTTTTAAAATTTAATATGCTCTATTTCTGGGCACTTGTTCTTTTGGTTTTCATAGGACTCTATTTGGAAATCCAACATGAAGGAGTTACAACTCTTTGGTATTTTGTTAAGATTCTTCTAAAGCTCATTTAAGGATAACACATACAAAATATTCTTAAAACATCCAATTTAAGAAAACACTAAAATAGGCACAGTAGAATGTTTATTTAAAAAAAACTTAGGGGCACCTGGGTGGCTCAGTGGGTTAAAGCCTCTGCCTTCAGCTCGGGTCATGATCTCGGTGTCCTGGGATCGAGCCCCACATGGGGCTCTTTGCTCAATGGGGAGCCTGCTTCCTCCTCTCTCTCTGCCTGCCTCTGCCTACTTGTGATCTCTCTGTCAAATAAGAAAATAAAATCTTTAAAAAAAAATCTTAATATTTGGAAATCTTAAAAATCTGGTCTCAAATGATTTAACATGGCCTCTAAGGTTTGCAACAATCTCATTGATATTTAAATACTACTCTCTCTTAATTCTCTGTATTTCCCCCATACTACTCCTGAGCATTGGTATGGCACAATTACCTTAACAGAATTACCCATTCGTTTTTTAAGTGCATATGGGAATACTTACAAAAGCAGGCTTCCATAAAGCAAAGAGTAAGTATCCTGTAGACCTTATTCTCTGTTGGACAACTTAGAGTTAATAACAAAAAGATACATTTAGAATTTCTCAATCTTTCATGGATAAAGCAAGTTACCTTAATAATTTAGAATACTTAAAACTAAAATGATAAAGTACTGTGCAAAGTAGATTTGTGTAGTACAGTGAAAGTGGTGTTTTGACAGGAGTTTAACTTTATGAATGTTAAGACAGTTGAGGAAAAAAAAACAAAGCTAGAAGCTGGGTCTTCGAGTAGATTAATAAAATAGAGAAGTGGATGTTGAGACTCATTTTTTAAAAATGAGAGGTAATACAAATAAGACTTTGGTTTTTAAAGGGGATAATTATTGATATACTCCAGTTCCACATTTTATAAACTGCTTCTGTATAAAAATCCATAATTTTTTTAACATCTCTTGACTTTGTTATTAATATCTTCAGAGATTAAGGGAAAAGTAAAAAATTATATTCCACTGAAGTACCATTTCCACTGTGCAACATTGGCCTTTTCCTGCTTTATCACTGATTGTCCATTTACCTCTTATTTCTTACAACCGGTTTCAAGATAGAGTCCTGTTATTTAACCTGGATTCAGCTTAAATTAGTAATTCAAATAATCTGCTTTTTGTTTAATAATTATATGGGCCTCGGTTTTTGACAAGCTTTTTTTTTTTTTTTAATAAAACTAATGCTTCAGCCCTCATCCACTTGAGGTTGCTGACTAGAAGAGCTCTCACTACCTGACCACTTCTAGAGTTAGCTCTCTGGTTATTTTGCTTCATTTTAATCCCACTTCTCTATCATCCACCTCCTCTTGGTACAGGTACTAATGCCCAGGACCTTTTACTGTTTTCTTACTTCTGCCTTTCAGTATATCAAAACTCAGCTGTTTGTGCAGTCTTTTCCTAACTTTTCAAAGCTGAACTAAGCTTACTTTTATCATCTACTTCTTCACACCACTTTATTCCCCAGATTCTTTCCTTAGAACACATTTGTATGAGCTAGTAGCACTTTATCATAAGCAACAGAATGATAGAACTTTATTATGTTAGTTGTATGTACCATCTCTATGAATAATTGATTTCATAAGTGAAAATTGAGAAGTGTCCGTGGAATGCAGTGGAACTAGTGAGAAAATTCAGGATTAAGATGACTTAGATGATTGGGAAATTATCACAGATAGAACAGCATGCACACAGGGCTAAAGGTGAGAAAAACTAGCATGTCAAGGTTTTGTATAGCTGGAGCTTAAAGTGCAAGGAAGTTTGGTACTAAAATATCCTAAGTTCCATGAGGGGTAGGATGGTTCTTGATTATCGGTACTAACAGAGTAGTTGGTATTGCTTTACATCATCAAGAAATATGTTCCAAGAGGCTGGGAGATTTCATTCTTTAACATGGCTTATACCTTTCCTAGTCTGACCTTAAGGATTTAAAGCAGGTAATGATATCAGGTTTGGAATTTATAGAGTTCATCTAGCTGCTGTCTATTAGAATGGGTTGGAGAAAAGTAGAAAAAAAATCCCACAGGAAGACACATGAGGAGACTGAGTTATGCAGATCAGAACATTGTGACAGTGAAAAGTGGAGAAAGGAGAGATGAATTGAGGGATAATCAGGACGAAGAGTATTCTAGGACTTGGCAATTACGTTGTGGGGCAGAAGGGAGAAAACGTTATAGGTGAGTATGAAGTTTCTTTCTGTAGCAACTAAGTAGCTGACTTACCAGCAGGATTGGCAAGGAAGAGAGATTCACAATCAGGATTTTCCTTCTATGACAGAAACTGGCTTTTTTGCCAGAAAGTTTGTCTAGTGCAAAGAAATTTAAATTATCTTGTCACCCATGGCGGTTGTAAACTTATGGTTTATTTAATTGTATTCCATCATCTCTGCTATTCTAAAGAATTCTTTTTGCTTTGGACTTTGTTAATACCGTTTCTTCATAGGCATTTTTTTCTTTTTACAGCCATGAACCATCTTAATGGACAGAAAATGCATGGCAAAATTATTCATGTTACTCTGTCTAAACACCAGACTGTACAACTACCTCGAGAAGGGCTTGATGAACAAGGGCTAACAAAGGATTTTGGTAATTCCCCATTGCATCGTTTTAAGAAACCTGGATCCAAAAATTTTCAGAACATTTTTCCTCCTTCTGCAACCCTTCACCTATCCAATATCCCGTAAGTATGAAACTTGGGAGTTTTGTAAGGGAGTACATTTAAAGAATAAAACACAAAATTTATTACTAATCTTTACTTTTGTTTTCCATCCTATTGTCCTAGTCCTTCAGTAGCAGAAGAGGATCTATGAACACTGTTTGCTAACACTGGGGGCACTGTGAAAGCATTTAAGTTTTTGCAGTATGCAAGTTTTCTTGTCTTCAAATTAGTGACTTTATAGTAGTTTTTATCCTTTTTGTTTATGGAAATTGATTCTGGAATGGGTAAGAATTCAAGTATTTAAGCCCTTCCTAATTTTTACAAAGTATCTAATTTCATAATTTCGTTTGAGAAGAGATCACAAAATGGCTCTTCTTCAGATGGCAACAGTGGAAGAAGCTCTCCAGGCCTTGATTGATCTTCATAATTACAACCTTGGTGAAAACCATCATCTGAGAGTGTCTTTCTCCAAGTCAACAATTTAAAAAGGGGGAGGTGAAGATGGAGGGTGTATCAGATTGTTTGGTGTCATCACCTATTGACTGTTCAGAAAAGTGGGGACCAGAGTTTGATTTTTGTTGTTGTTGTTTCCTTTTTTTTTTTTTCCCCCCCATGCTGTTGTCATTCCTTGGTTATCAAATGAAATGGCATACATTAAGGCAGAGTTGTGAACTGCTGTATTTCATCTGTTCTATAGGAAGGCCATTTTTATTGTCTGTTTATGATTTTAGTTTAATTATATTTTCCTTTTTCAACTTAGTTGACATACGTGCCTTAAAAAGGAAAACTAGTGTTGCTATTGCGCATTTACTAGGAAAAAGGAATTGGTTGTCTAGGGCACATTGTTATATGGGAATTACAATACGTTTAGGCAGGGCTGTGTAAGAAGGTTAAGTTTTTGTTTCTCCTGCTTGGAACTTATTTTGAATTATTGGCTTGTCACATTTCTTTCTGTTTAATCAAATAAGATACATGACACTGAAAGAATTAAAGCAGCATTTTTTAGTTTTTACTACCTTAGGCTTTCTTGCTTTTTTTTTTTTTTTTAAAGATTTTATTTATTTATTTGACAGAGAGGAGAGAGATCACAAGTAGGCAGAGAGGCAGGCAGAGAGAGAGGGGGAAGCAGGCTCCCCACCGAGAAGAGAGCCCGATGCGGGGCTCGATCCCAGGACCCTGAGATCATGACCTGAGCTGAAGGCAGAGGCCTTAACCCACTGAGCCACCCAGGCGCCCCAGGCTTTATTGTTTTTAAGAAAACATTGGCCTTCTGTATCTCACAATTCTGGTCTAGATTCGGTTATGAATGTAGGCCTTAGTTAAAATTAACAAGATGCAGAGTATTAATTTCTTAAGACAACAAAGTGATTTCTGTAAGTTTGAGCCCTATGTGGAAAGCATTGTGGACTCTTATCCTTTTTGTACACACTCTTGTGGGACGTATCGTATACATGTCAGCACTAAGTAATGTCTTGTTGTGGCTGAATATTTTTCATACATGTTTTTGAAAGTGACATGACTTATGTGCCTTTACGTATATATTGCCATCCTTAGTTTGTAATTAAGATTTGGAATACGGTTGTGGATTTCTGAGCATGTGCAGACTGGTCTAGCTAGTTCAGAAACCGGTGCATGTATTTTTCAAAGATAGAGAAAGTGTACTGCGAAAATTTGCAGGAAGATTAATTTGGGTTAGTGGCAGTTTTCTAAAACTGACGACCAGGTAGGACCAAAGTTTATGTACCTTTAGTCTTAATTTACCTTGCATTGTAATATTCCTTTTTTTAAAAGATTTTATTTATTTATTTGACAGAGAGAGACACAGTGAGAGAGGGTACACAAGCAGGAGGAGGGGGAGAGGGAGAAGGAGGCCTCCCGCAGAGCAGGGAGCCCGATGCGGGGCTCGATCCCAGTACCCCGGGACCATGACCCGAGCCAAAGGCAGATGCTCAACGACTGCGCCACCCAGGTGCCCCTGTAATATTCAGTTTTAATAAATCTTCAAAATATTTTGTATTTAGGAATACATCTGACTTTAATAAAAACATGGCTCAGAATCTACAGGTCAAATTAATTTGAACAGTTTTTGTCAATCTGCATTGTTGATTCTGTTTAAATGACCAATACTTTTGAAATTGATGTACTTAGTTTCAAGATTCATACATTCTGTTATCTATGGAGACAGAATGATCGTGTATATTTTCTATTAGTTGAGTTTTTAGAAATGTAAAATTCTTTTACATCTTTTACATCTTTACACCTTTTACATCTTTAGAAATGTAAAATTCAGTATAGTTTGAAAGTGGCACAATTAAAAAGTAATTTTCTAACAAAGTTGGGAGGTTTGATGCTTGTTTAATTTCCTTTTGTGTGTACTCTGCTTACCTCTGTAGCATGCTCAATAAACACTACTGTAGCTCTGTATTCAACTTTTCTGTCTTTGTTGCCTTTTCTCTCTCCTGTTCTTTTTCATTCCACTGTGCCTCTGAATTCATGTTTATTCTCTGCCAGGGTGGGAATGGAGTAATAATATTACAATTCTATGGCTTTATACTATCAATAAATCTGGATGCTGTGAAAATATACCAGCTGTTTTTTTTTTTTTTTTTAATTTAAAAGATGGTAACTGCTTTTCAGGAGGACACATATTAAACATTTCCCACCTTGTTATAATCTACTGCTTTAAAGACATAACTTTTTTATATCTTTTTTTTTAAAGATTTTATTTATTTATTTGACGGAGAGAGAGAGATCACAAATAGGCAGAGAAGCAGGCAGAATGAGAGGGAGAAGCAGGCTCCCTGCTGAGCAGAGAGCCCGATACGGGGCTGGATCCCAGGAACCTGGGATCATGACCTGAGCCGAAGGCAGAGGCTTTAACCCACTGAGCCACCCAGGCGCCCCAACTTTTTTTACATCTTGTTAATTCTATCTCTTTTGTTGTTGTTGTTGTTGTTGTTGATGTTGTTGTGTTTCCAGTAGATTTGTGCACTAATAGATCTTTTGGATTCGCCATGCTCTCTTGCTGCAGTTTCACCTTTCATCTTTTGTGTCTGATAAAGATTTCCTACTAATCTTAGATTCTCCTGTGAGTTTTAACAAAGGGTACTAGATGTTACTGGGAAGAAACAGTAACATTTGGTGTGTTTTTGCTGTGGGTGGGAAGATAATACATTCAGGTGTCTTAAAACTTAAGGGTAGGGCACCTGGGTGGCTCAGTTGTTTGAGCAACTGCCTTCGGCTCTGGTCATGATCCTTGAGTTCCGGGATCGAGTCCCACATCGGGCTCCCAGCTCCACGGGGAGTCTGCTTCTTCCTCTAACCTTCTCTCTTCTCATGCTCTCTCTCACTTTCTCTGTCTCTCAAATAAATAAATAAAATCTTTAAAAAAATAATTAAATAAAAATAAAAATAAATAAAAAAAACTTAAGGGTAATTTTGATGTTACAACTTTCACTTTTTTTTAAAGGAGTTCAGTTAACGTGCCATTATGTGTAACTCATAATATTTTTGGTCACTTTTTTTTTTTTAATTTTTTTATTAACATATAATGTATTATTTACCCCAGGGTACATGTCTGTGAATCATCAGGCTAACACATTTCACAGCATTTGCCATAGCACATACCCTCCCATTTTTGGTCACCTTTTAAAAATAGATACATTGGTGTCAGGTGACTTTAGAGTTACATGTTCCATAGGTTTGTTTTCCTATGAAATAACTAAGAATTATGTAAAAGTCATACAGTAGGAGAGGGGTGCCTGGGTGGCGCAGTGGGTTAAAGCCTCTGCCTTCACCTCAGGTCATGAGTCCTGCATCGGGCTCTCTGCTTGGCAGAGAGCCTGCTTCCCCCACTCTCTCCGCCCTCTGCCTATTTGTGTTCTCTATCCTGTCAAATAAATAAAATCTAAAAAAAAAAAAAAAAAAAAACTCATATGGTAGGAGAATAAAAAAACAAATGAAGAAGTAGGAGATAACTGTAAGTGTGCTGTATTAATACAATTCGGTTATCTCCAAGAAAGAAGAATATAGTAAATAAAACAATGGCTTACATGTGAGTCAGCAACTTGGCGTTCCTTGGAAGCTAGGTGATCTCGTATTCTTTCTTCTGAAAATGGGATTATACAACAGAAGCACTCAAAGCAACAGCAGTTGCGCCTAAAATTAAAAAAAAAAAAAAATACCATGACTAATGAATAGTAATTGAACAAAATTTCTTCTAGGAGAACGTTTTTCTCTGTATTGGGTGGTGGTTGAACACCTAAAACTAAGTACTTAGCCACCTTTCAAGTACTCTTTGCGACTGGCTTTGGATTGAAAGAAGAAAGGAAGGTCGTGAAATGTGCCTAGGAACTGGATTGCTTCACTTGCTGAGCTGGGGAAGAGTTCACAGGACGTCTGACAGAGGATAAGCAGACACCAAAGTTCTTCCTCCCCAGGGAATGGCAGATTCTTCAGGCTCTTAGAGCGCACTGTGATTGATACACACAGCCTTCCTTCCAAAGCAATAAGTCAGTGAAGTGGTAATTTTGACATTGTAGAATATTTAAAATTTGGTATATTAAATTAACCCAGTCCTTGTCATATATAAGTCACTGAAGTGCTAGGTGAAAATACTGTCAGCATTGTCATCGTTATTACCATTATATGCCTCAGTCTTTTACAGTGAACTAGCGAACAGTCAACTGTTCTTATGACTTAGCAGCTTGTTAATAGGCCTTACCCTGAAAACTTAGGGTTTTTTTATGACTGCGCTAGAATACCTGGTTTTTTGACATTCAGATTTATTTGGACATGGCTTTCAAAGCATCTTTGTAAGAATGTATTCCTATGTATTTATATTTAACATTAGAAATGTAATTTAGCATTTGAAAGCCACTAAGAATACCTTGGCTTAACCAAGAAAGGTAACAAATCATTCTCTTCCTTATGGTAGGAATATGATTTGAGGCAATTTAAGATTAGTCTAATTAAATTATACTAAACAATTTGTGTCTGTAGTTCTATTTGGATCACCATATAGTTTCTAGGCAAAGGACAAGTCACTTTTCTAAGCCTCAGTATCCTTCATCTATAAAATGGAGGCAGTAAATTCTGCTCTGACCACCTCACAGAATTACTGTGAAGTTCAAACAGGATAAATGCAGAAATGCTGTGTGGTAAACTGCTGCGTAGGAGAAAATGTAACAATGCCAAAGTTCAAGGACTGCTAGATTAGCCTGTAGAAAACTTATCCACAATAAATCGTATCCTACTGCCTTTTTTGCTACAAGGAAGTATTTTTTAATGGCCTAAAAATTTTTTTTAAGTGTCAGTCCGGTAAAGCAAAAGATGGAGAATGCAAGTATATAATGGATCCCAAAGCCAAATGAAGGAGACTGGATTTATTAGTCTTAAATTTTTGGTTTGAACTATTTGATAGCCCAGTAATTGAACATAGATACATATTTAATTATAGGCTCTACTGACGATTTATAGATATAGATATAGATACACATACACACATACATACACACACATACACACAACTATAAAGGTTGCTGTGAAACTTGGAAGTAAATCTAGCAATTAAAGACTTAGAAGGCTATGAAAAGAAGAAAAGATATTCTCATGACTAGGTTGAACTGTTTCCTCATGGACATATTTTAAAATGGAACATAAATCTGAAAACATGTTTGTTCATTCAAGAAAAAAGGGTACAATATTGTTTAGTGAACTTGAGCATACATAGGTTTCTATTGTAGATGTATGTTTCTAGAAAATCTTAACCCACAGTATTAGAATTTGTGTACTTATTATCAAAAATCTTAATTTTATAGCTTTTTTATCTAATACTCCGTTTAAGTTTTTTTTTTCACTTTAGGTTTTGCAAACGGAAGTATACATGTTGAAATGTTAGATTATTCACATTAAGGACAAAAAGTGTTCAGATATGCAGAAGAACACAGAGAAAATCGGATGAACACCTATGCACTTAGCACTTGATTCTTTCTATACTTTATGATTTTAATATATGACTTAAATAAAACATTACAGATTGAACTGACATCCCTGTGTCCTTCTTTTTTTTTTTTTTTTAAAGATTTTATTTATTTATTAGAGAGAAAGAGACTGAGAATGAGAGGGGAGAAGGTCAGAGGGAGAAGCAGACTTCCCATAGAGCTGGGAGTCCGATATGGGACTCAATCCTGGGACTCCAGGATCATGACCTGAGCCGAAGGCAGTAGCCCAACCAACTGAGCCACCCAGGCGCCCCCCTGTGTCCTTCTTGATCCAGTCCCTACTCCAAACTTCCCCGGAGGTAATCATTACCTTGAACTGAGCATATGTTCTTTGGGTTTTTGGGTTTTTTTTTTTTTTTATTTTTTAACTCAGTGGTTGCTCTTGTTCTATATTTGTTCTGTATTCTGTGGCCTAAATTTTTTGAGATTGAGATATTTGGACATCTATACTCCCCTCATGAAATGACATTTAACCAATATTAAGGGTTTGTTTTTTTTTTAAGATTTTATTTATTTATTTGACAGAGAGAGAGAGAGAGAGAGAGAGAGAGAGAAGAGTGAGCGCCCTATCCTATGCTGGGCTCTATCACAGGACCCTGAGATCATGACCTGAGCCTGAGATCATGACCTGAGCCGAAGGCAGAGGCTTTAGCCCACTGAGTCAGCCAGGCACCTCCCAATTTTAAGGTTTTTAAGTCATTTTTTTAAACAAATATTGAATAAGTTGTTGGAGTATCAAGTTTCTCCTAATGTAAAAAGGTGTAAAAAGTAAGCAAGGAACTACTGATAGCATCTTAAAAGCTGAAATTATAAGATTCTTAAATAAAAGTGCATACTTTCTAGCTAGCCATTAAAGCCACCCTTCTTGCGACTACCTCCTTCCCTCCCCCCCTCCCTCCCCATTTTAATGGAAAGGTGCTTGGCATCTTTGTTTTTATCTCTTTAATTGGTGGTTAGTGTTTACAGGATTTTTTAGTGAAGGCATGTTACTTTTTAATATGAAACATTTCACACTTTTAAACAATAGAAGACTACAACCCCCGTCTTTTAGCTTCATTTACCAACTTGTTCCTCTACCCACTTGGCAGCTCCCATATTAACACACACTCCAAATATATTTCATCATCAGACTTTCCGGTATATTTTCCTTGCATTCCTGGTCATAGTCACTATTGCAGAGTAACATCTGGGCTAGCCTCACTTGTCAGCATTATGATTTCTTCAGGTCCTAGAAGCTGGCTACTAAAAATGCAGTCCCCAGATGAGCAGCAATTAGTATCACCTGGGAGCTCTTAGCAACTCACTCTCTGGCCCTGTCTGACCTGCTGAAGACATTTTGACAAGATTGGCAGGTGAGATCCACTTGGACATTAAAGTTTGAGAAGCACTCTAGTAGAATATACTTTCTGCAGTTTCATGAAAATTTCTGAATGAAAATTTTGTTAGTCATGTTAAGTTACTCAGAGAGAAGTACTGTTAATAACATTACGGAATAACCGTAAAACTGAAAAGGACCCTATAATATAGGTGTTATAGTTTCTAACCTCATTTTAAATACAGACTTCTAGAAAAGTCAAATGAATAGTTTAACACCATATTTCTGCTGACTGACCTGGAATTAGAATACAGGTCCTTGGGTTCCCAGTGCAGTTCTGCAGTGTGTTCTACCAGTTAAAGGAAATACAGTCCTGCTGTTTCTCAAAACTAATTTAGTTTACAAGTTAATGGGTAAACAGCAAATAATAGAAGTATGATTTTTTCTTTAGGCCTAAACCTCAAATTTAGATTGGCAGGGAAAGAAATTCCATGTGAATTGATTTTTTTTTTTAATTTTTTTTAAGATTTTTTTATTTATTCATTTAACAGAGAGAGAACACAAGCAGGCAGAGAGGCAGGCAGAGGCAGAGAGAGGACCAGGCTCCCCGCGGAGCA
Organism: Nasua narica; assembly: GCA_028533885.1. Classification (NCBI taxonomy): domain Eukaryota; kingdom Metazoa; phylum Chordata; class Mammalia; order Carnivora; family Procyonidae; genus Nasua; species Nasua narica. Next base: position 12,190 of record JAPYYJ010000562.1, read on the forward strand.
AGGAGCCCGATGCGGGACTCGATCCCAAGATGCCGGGATCATGACCTGAGCCAAAGGCAGCCGCCCAACCAACTGAGCCACCCAGGCGTCCCTCATGTGAATTGATTTTTAAACAACTAGAAATTAACACTCTTTTAGGTGCTGACTCAAAGTATGGCATAATACAATTATGCCCTTGGGTCATTTTAGTAAATAGGCAGCTTTTCTATTCACTGAATGCCTCTTCAGTCCATTTCCTGACTCCAACTGGAGAGCAGTTTCCTAGTTGAAATACCTAAGCTTCCCTGAGTGATACTGCTTACCTCTAGAGCTGTGTAAATGCAGATTTAGCTTGGCCATGGCATGCCTTTGGGGACTCTTAACATACTCTTAGCATAGTGCTTAATGATCTTGTGGCTAGCAGTTTTCTCCAGTGTCCTGCCTTGCTGATTTTTTTCCTGCTTTCCACCATTATTGCTGTCCTAAAACCTTCTTGCTGCTTTAGCTGTCATTTACACTATTTCTTCATTTTTCATCCATTTTCTTCTTTGCGATTAAGTTTCTTGCTCATGTGGCTTTCATTTTTATAGCCATAACTGATTACGTTACCCCTTTTTACTTCTGGTTAGTGAACTGACAAATGACAGCGCGTTGTATATACTATTCAGGCGTTTCCCTGCTTTTGTCTGGTTCAGCTTAAAATCCTTTTGCCTTTATTTTGCTTCTTAAATTTGGGGATTGTAACAATTCTAGGTGGTTCAAATCACTAGAGGTCTTTCAGAAACCTGAAGCACTCATGTATTTATCACTATGTTCAATTCTAGGGTAGGGGAATCTGTCAAAGAATTGTGGTTAAAGAGCTCCTTTACGGAGACTTATAAACTTCTAAAGGGTAATGCCACTTCATTTAGTCATGATTCCAAGAAAGTAAAGCATACATGTTCAAAGGAGTACTAATATTTTCTAAAGAAAGATGTAAGTGAAAGAGCTCCAGAGGGAAATAATAACAGTACAATAGCTCTCTCGTCCCTAAGTTTGGAATTTTATAATGTGAGAGACTGTTATTTTTTTAATTCTGGAAAAAGCATAGACTCCCCATGGACGCTAGACTAAACTGTATACAAGCCATAACTGTATACAAGCCTTAACTTTCCCATCTGTAAAATGGAGATAACACGTGCCTCAAATGCGGACTGTGGGGGATTTGTGTGAAATAAAGTTTCATCCCATTGACAGTTTTTCTTTTCCCTTGCTTGGGGAAGATTTTTTGCAGTCCATTTATGGAAGGTTGTTTTTATTCCCCCTGTAAATATTAGACCTCTTTTATTCAAAAGGCATTTTGGGGACACTTGCCACGTGCATCGTAGGGAATTAAATAGAACCACAAGATAGCTTTATAGCACTTTATAGCACAAAGGCAAACTTGTTCCAACATATTTGATAAATATAAGGGAATAATTTAAGCATTACGTGAGTTTCACTCATCATGGGAAACATTTGATAAAAGCAAAGAACTGCACCTAGCTAAACAGGCTGTATAGAACTACGTAGAAATTTAAACAAAATGTGCTCATGTATACTCCTCAGATATCTGTTGGCTACCTCAGTTCTCCATATGTCTCAGGTGCCACACTTAATCCACATCTGGTGTAAACTTTTGGTCCAGTTTCAGGTAACTGAACCAACACTTTACAATTAAAATTAATAAGCTTCAATGCCACTTCCCATACCCACTTCCACAAAAGCAACTTAAGATCTTTTTCAAGATGAAGTCATATTTATGGCAGCATTTACATATTTTTTAACCACTTAACATACGTAAAACCGTGCTGCCATTTTTTTGTTTTTACTTTTATGTTCTTGATGAAGTTTTTGCGTTGTGCCCCAACCCCACTTTTTCCCCCATCTTTTTATTTTGTGGTTTTGCCTAATGTGGAAGTTTCTGGAAATGTTTGGGCTATGTTATAGTAGCACTGTCTCCTTTCAAGGAGCTTCTAGTCTAATTCACATTATGACAAGACAGTATATGGCAAGATACTGGACATTAGACATCAGGAAACAAGGATTTGATGTTGGGCCTCGCCATTTACTGATCGTGGTAGCTGGAGCAAGGCCAGTTAGTTTTCGGAGCCCCTTTTCTCATCCACATCCTTTCTGTGTTACGGGGTTATTTTTAGTGTCAGCCAAGATAATTTCTGCAAGCAATGTATAGAATATCAACACCTGTAGAAATAATAGCTTTGGGAATGTCTGTAGTGGTACAAAAAATTGCCTTTTGGGCCAATTTTAAGGTGGGGTGATCATAAAAATTTTTGAGCTAATGGAGGTATTTTTGAACCTCAAAGCTCATGCTCTTTTTACTTAATACCACGGTGAGTAATAACAGAATGTACATAAGTTACTTGCGGTTAATTTATTCCCTTACCACTTTTGTTTTTTTAAATAGTTGAATTTGTCTTTAAAATTAAGGACAGGAGAGCACCTTGAAGAGGTGGATTCCAGTTTTAAAGACTGTCAATATAAAAAATCCAAGTGTTGTGCTTTCAAAGGAAATACTAGCCCCTAAAACTATGACTTCTACTAACTAGAAATATAAATCAATTTTAAAAGGATTTTATATTTCATCTGATAACATCTTTTAAACCCTGGAGAATTCATTCATTCTTTCATTCAACAAATACTACCTGTTAACCATGGGCCACACCTTAGATGCTGTGAAAGGGCGCATAAAACAGTTCCTTCTAATCATGGGGCTTTCAGTCTGCTGTGAGGTAAGTCAAACAAGCACTTAGAGTGATACGTTTTATGGAGAAACTACTATTTTCTATTATATCATACTTAACTTTTATCAGGTAAGGATTTTTTTTTTTACAGATTTTATTTATTTATTTGACAGAGAGAGAGAGATCACAAGTAGGCAGAGAGGCAGGCAGAGAGGGGAGGAAGCAGGCTCCCTGCTGAGCAGAGAGCCCAATGCAGGGCTCCATTCAGGTAAGGATTCTTGAAGGTAGTTATACTTTAGAGCTGGATTAGAGGGAAGAATGAGGAAGGAACTGTTGAAGACAAGAACAGTGTGTTTAAAAAATGAAGAGCTACCTGAATCAAGATTATGGCACCCTAGAGAAACTAAAACTTAACATGGCTAGGTTGGAGATAATCAAACAGAGAAGCAGTAGAGAAAATGTATCTTGATAGGAAGAGGTCAGATTACGGGGCATGCTAAAGAGTTTCGACTCTAAGATCAATGGTTTTTAAATAATTACTGGTAAAATGGATTTAAGAGAGGTAACATGGAAGATATAACAACACTGGTAAATTTACCCTGCTTATTAAAAAATATCCCTTTTAAATACAAAGTTTTTCTAATTCTAAAAAGATCACATAAAAATTAAATTTATTGGGACGCCTGGGTGGCTCAGTTGGTTAAGCAACTGCCTTAGGCTCAGGTCATGATCCCGGTGTCTTGGGATCGAGTCCCGCGTCGGGCTCCTTGCTCCGTGGGGAGCCTGCTCCTCTCTCTGCCTCTGCCTGCCTCTCTGCCTGCTTGTGTTCTCTCTCTGTTAAATGAATAAATAAAATCTTTAAAAAAAAAATTAAATTTATTTAAGCCTATCCATCTAAGAATCTCAAAATTTGATATTAAATTATTTTAAAGAATACAAAGTTAAGTCTTCCAAAATTTTTTTGTCAAATACCATTAAAAGGAAGACACTTACTCTAATGCATTCATTATCCTGACCATCTAAGCCCCATGACCATGCTTCTCTAATTATGTGATAAGGATTAGACAAAGCCATGGAACGCTGTATGTTTTTGAATTGTCTTTTTTTAAATAGTGATTAAAAATATTTTCCTATTGAAACAAACATGGATATATCATTGGAAGAATGCAAAACATAAGGCCTGTAAGTTACACCGTAAGACTTAAAATGAAATTTCAAAGCCATTTTAGCCACCATGCTTTAAGGACCATTTTAGACTGTGATAACCCAGGAATACTGGCTCATGTTCCTATGCTGTTCAGGCCACTGTTTGGCTTGAGAATTCTGAGAATCCCTACTCTGAAGTAATACAGAAGTTTTAAATCTGAAATGCCAATATCGTTGAGTCAAAAGAGTTGGCGTATATAAGTAAATATCCCTTTATAAAAACATTTTAACCATTAAAAAGGAAGTCTCGGGGCACCTGGGTGGCTCAGTGGGTTAAAGCCTCTGCCTTCGCCTCAGGTCATGATCTCAGGGTCCTGGGATGGAGCCCCATGTCAGGCTTTCTGCTCAGCAGGGAGCCTGCTTCCTTCTCTCTCTCTCTCTCTCTCTCTCTCTCTCTGCCTACTTGTGATCTCTCTCTGTGCCAAATAAATAAATAAAATCTTAAAAAAAAAAGGAAGTCTCATAGCAAGTTTAAATGTTATTTGCTAATAGAAAAGAGAGACGTATGTTAACTATAATTTATCTTTTAGTAGTTCAAGTCCAATTATACTTGCGACATATTCTTGAGTTTAAACCCACACTCGAAACCAGTTTAGTGATTGAAAATTCAACATACTTTTCTTTACACCTGTGTGTCTAAATTTGCTACCTATCTTGGCTTTTCATTTTGTATACAAAAGCCGTATGTAATTGAGTTTAGTGAAAATTATTTGAAATCCAGAAAACAAGGTATCTATGGGAATATTGAACTTCATAATAGATAAACAGAATGTCCAACAGTACTTGTGTTAGTGTTGGCTTTCTTTCTGATCACTGAATTACCATACTTAACTTAGAGCTCTATAGAGGTTCCTTACCAATATATTCTGCCTCCCTCAAATATTTTCTCTTTCTGTATCTCTGTTTTTATTAACCATTCTTAACTGGGATGGTGTATAGAGTTGATATCCAGGCCAAATTCCAGTTTAGGAACCCCAAAAGACTCATGTTTTTGACACATACTTTCAATGAATTGTTCCTGAACAGATGTAATTTAGACATAGATAAGTTTGATATTGCTTCATCTAAGGAGATCAAAAAATTCTCATTCTTTATTTACTGCATAAATTTCAGACCATCTTGGTGTAAGGTGGCCTCATAAGTACAAAATAACTGGCAAAATCCATCCAAATTCTGTTGTCATTTACTAGATATTTTTATTAAATTCTAAATCTGAGCCCGATGTATGCAAGGATTATATAGTAGCACACAAGAATTTTTTTCAAGAGTAGTTAGAATCTTGTCTTCTGATGGGGCTGGAGACCTGAAGTATATGGTTCCTTTCTTACAGATTTGTTGAAGCAAATGATAGGAAATCACTTAGCTTATAAAGACACAGAAGCAGCAAAGTCATATAACATGTCATGATTTCTAAAAGAACCCAAACGGTTAGGTGTGTCCTTTCCCTCTTTTATATCTATACTTAATAATCAACACCTCATGCTTGGAGATCTGAAATCAGGGTGAACCCTTTTCTTGCCCTTTCTTCCTTCAGGGGGAAGGAGAAAATTTTATGTATTTTTTAAGAACCTAATTTGCTGGATAAAGACATGATCAGAGTCAACCATGGACCTAATTTAACTTTGTTAGAGTCACAGTGCCAAAAGAAAACAAATTCCTTTAACTTGTCTATACAACTATAACTAAAAGCAAATTACCCGTATGGTAGCTCTTCAGTCAAAGAGAGATGAAGAACAGACCTTTACTGAATCTATCCATCTTGGTGACTTATCTAACTCTTATCCCTGACACAATTTTACATTACTTAACATCTGTTTTTTTTCTGTCTCTCGGATGTAAATCTTGTACATTTTTATCCTAAGATCTAAATGGGTTTTTGCACTAGAGAGCCGGAACATTCTCTCAGCTGCCCTCCATCTTCTCTCCCACAGGATGAGCATGACAACCTCTGTTTTTCCTTTTTGGATAATGGGGAATTTTAGGAAATAACAAACATGTTGGAGCAGTGGTGACAGAAAACACAAATCTGATGTCTAATAGGTCTGACTTAGTTGTGGTCCTGTAGTAAATAATAGCTAGAAGTTAAAAAATATTTTCTAGTAACACGTATATATGCTGTACCTTATATGCATTTGTACATTAATTCCTGTGGTAACAGTGTGAAGCAATTATTTCCATATTAGAGAAAATGAGGATTAGTCAATGTTACCATCAAAGTCACAGAGTAAATGGCAAAGCCCGAGCCGATGTTTTAGACACTAATCCACTAACATCTCAGCCCACACACTGTTAGTGATTGCACTTTATCATATGCCTTCATAAATATGAACAGATTTGTTTGAACGCGTTTACTTTGAAGCCTGTCTTACTGCCCTGCCTACCTCAGACTCTAAGGTTCAGAGCCATGTGATGGGGCAAATAAACACAAAACGAGGCTCACTTTTCAGTGGGAGTGCTTTAATCAGGGTCCAGGTGATGGTATTCTTTGCTATCGAGTCTTTAGGCTGGCTATATCTATTTTTATTCACACCACTGTCATGAGGCCTCAAGTCCTGTCTGAGTTTCTCAAAATACTGGCCTAATCTGGGACTGGCTTCCATGTCTATTGATCAGACCTTTGTTTGCTAGGGCCTCAGCCTATTCCAGTTTATCAGGCAGGCCTGTGACTGCTTCATTTAGCTTCCAACAACCGTGGGCTTCAGAACACTGATAATACCTAATCATCAAGAATTGCTCTGTGCGTGTTCTATACAAAACATTTTATGTAATTTCCAAAGTCACGGAATCTATATATGAGTGCTAAAGCTGAAATCCACCTTAGAAAGTCTGTGTCTAGAACCGGGACTCAACCTGCTGTACCTATTTGAGACATTTTTGAAATATTCAAGTCAGCTAAGTCCATCCCTCAAACGCTGCCCAAAGTGTAAGGCCTGCTGTATATTCATCCTCATACTTTTCTGTGCTTTCTCTTTTCACTGGGCTGCAGAACCTTTACTCCTCACTCCATGGTTAACAAGTCCCTTAGAGGGTTCATATAATGCCTTTTCCACTTCCTTAATTAAAACCTGGTTCTTCTCATTTTACATACATCCCACAGGGTCACAAGGTAGGGCATGCTCTTTCTCTCAACTACTGCTTCTATCTTCTACTTTCAAGAAAACATTACCATTCCATTGAAACTTGGGCATCTCACTGTGCTTTCTGCCCACTTCCATCTCTACAATGTAGCAACCTCTTGTTCACTCCCTTACGTTCATTGTACTTTTGCATCTGGCTTTTTTCTTATCACCCAAGTGCTGACAATGTCCTGATTGACTTCCTGTCCATGTTTATAGCTTAGGGAATCTAGACTCCTTAGCATTTCTTGCTTTCCTAAACTCTAGTGATCCAGACCACACACTTCAGCCAACTCTTCCATGGCGCACTCTCTGATCTTTGAATCTTCCAGAACTCCTTTACCTCTGAAAATATGAACTTTGGCAAATATCTTGGGGACTTTTGTCTTTTTAAAAGTCTGCTGTTTCCCTGTGCTTAGAACAGTATCTAGCACATAGTAAGTGTTTAATAATTCCCTATTGGATCCACAAATTACAATTTTGGGCTCTTTAAAGATTTTATTTGAGGGAGAGAGGGAGAGAGAATCTCAAGCAGACTCTGTGCTGAGCACAGAGCTCAATGTGGGACTCAATTCCACGACCCTGAGATCACAATGTGGGCCGAAATCAAGAACTGAGCCACCCAGGTGTCCCAACAAATTACAACTTTAATTTCTTAATCCCAGTATAGGAGACTTTGGGAAACAGCCTGTGTCCCTTGATTCTTCCAGTTTTTATACCTCATCTGAACCACCTCACTACCATCTTCATTCTCTTATACTTGTCTATTTATGCCATACCTGCCTAGCAAATCTCAAGTCAGATTGATATTAAAATATAAATCCTTTGCTGTTTACTGAGTACAGTTGAACAAAATCGTATACTTTTAAACATTAGTTCAACTCCTCTGAGTCCTCGGCAACATCGCTTAATCATTTTAACGATTAAGGTCAGTTCTCTTCTTCTATTTCCTTTAGCCAATATATACAAATTTCCAACTTTGCCTCTAGCAAATATTGAGGAATCACTAAACATAACTTCACTATAACACTAAATGGTACACATTTGTCCTGTTGTAATGTTCTAAATTTCCTCTTTTCTAGCCTACACTTGTCTTCATTTATCTATTTATTTTTATTTATTTGATTTTTTTTTTTTTTTGCAGTAATCTCTATACCCAACATGGAGCTCAAATGCATAATCCTGAGATCAAGAATACTCTACTGACTGAACCACCCAGGCACCCTGACTTGTATTTATTCTTAAAATGGATTTATGTTACTGGGAATTCTTACCTGATTTCTCAGCCCAGACTTGGTAATTTGTCTCCCAGAACCAAGTGTTCATCTGTATCACTGCACATGCTGAATTTGTTCTATTCAAGCAAAAATTACAAAAATGACCTACAGTCTAGCAAAGAAAACACCCACATTGCCATGATTATAATAGAGATGTACATATAATTGTGCCATGAGAACTCATGGAAAGGATAAATTAATGCCACCAAGGACGTGACATTGGACTAGAGAACTGAAGGACAAGGAACCATTTGCCAGAAGGAGAAATGGATAAGGAAGACATCCTAGGTATGGCGAAAGATTTAGGCAGAGGAACAGAGTAATGGAAACACATACCATTTTTAGCTCATATGCTAGTGCAGAATTGATGAAGCATAGTATGGGAGATGGAGAGTGGTGAGAAGTAAGTCTAGAAAAGTTGGTAAGTTTCCTCTTTTATGCTGATTTTAATCTTCTTTACAGGTAAAAATTGGGAATATTTAACTTGGAGCTCTGCGGTCTCAGGAACCCCCATTCTGAGCTGCCCTGTGAGGTTGCTTTCTTCACAGAAAACCCTAGGAGAACTCCAGCCCATGCCTCCCCTAAACTTCAGCTGTATTGGTGAAACCCCCTCTGTATGGAGAGCAACAGGACCTGCCAGCTCTTACCCAATGCAACTTCAGCTGTCCTACCGGCACGTCCTCTGCATGGAGAGCACAGGGACTATCCCAACCTGTGCCCACGTCAGCTCCAGCCATTCCACCAGGGAGACCCCAACATAGAGTACCCTAGGACCCCCAGCCTATGCAGCTACATCTCCAGCTAGCCAGCCAAAGTCACCAGGCACACACAGTCTACTCAAGGGATGACAACACTTAAGATCATTCCTTCAAGTTTAGGAGAGGTAACTCTTCCACCTAATTCATACAAACAAACACAAAGTCAAGCAAAATGGGGAAACAGAGAAATATGCTCCAAATGAAAGAAAGATAAGATCTCATTAAAAAAAAAAAAAGATGAAACCAAGATAAGCAATCTACCTGACAATGAGTTCAAAGTCATAGTCATGAAAGGTCTCACCGGACTGGAGAGAAAAGTGGATGAACTCAATGAGAATTTCAACAAAGAGATAGAAAATCAAAAACAAAACCAAAAACTATCAGAGTTGAAGAATACAACAACCGGACTGAAAAATACACTGGAGGGAATTTACAGTAGACAGGGGAATGTGGAACAGTGGATCAATCAATGATCTGGAAAACAAGATAATGGAAAGCACCCAATCTGAACAGCAAAAAGAAAAAAAGAATTTTTAAAATGAGGATTAAATAAGTGATCTCTTGGACAACATCAAGCAAATATTCACATTATAGGGATCCCAGAAGGAGAAAAGAGAAAGGGGCAGAAAACTTACTAGAAGAAATAATAACTAAAAACTTCCCTAATCTGTGGAA
>JAPYYJ010000567.1:0-14903 GCA_028533885.1 Nasua narica
GCAGACTCTCTAAAGGCGCTTGCAGGTGCGCGCCGGGCCCACAGGTTGTTGCAGAGAGCGGAAATCTGCAGGTTCAGGAATGGCGGACTGGATCCCCCCACCAGTTCCACTTTGGGGCGCTCCTTCCTAGGAGAGTGGGTCCAAGCGCCGGTGCCCGTGACCACCCCCTTCCACTAGTTACTCCTCCTAACTTTTTGCCCTTTTTAAGTGTTTTTAACGGGCTCTACGTTAATGCTGGTCCCCCGCCACCGGGCACTTTCTTTTGGGGTATTACTGTCCTTGGTTAGCTTCTGGTGGCTCCCTCCCCCTTTTGTTTATCCTCCGATATCAGCTCGAGTGTTCCCACTTTGCTTTTACCTCTCCACTGCTGTCTTCTGCTCTCGGAGAGATCCCGGGGTTAGAAATCTTTCTCCTCAGGGTGATTTCATGGGTGTTCAGCATGTTCTGGTAGATTTCCAGCTCACTTTTGGGGACCGGTTGCTGCAGGATCTCTTACTTCTCCGCCATCTTGCCCCCCTCCTCCCATAATTTTTTTAATTAGGGTCCTCTCTCTTTGCTTTTGGATTAGTTTGGCCAGTGGCTTATTGATCTTATTGATTCTTTAAAAAAACCAATTTCTGGTTTTGTTGATGCGTTCTACTGTTTCTCTAGTTTCTAACTCATTGATCTCCACTCTAATCTTGATTATTTCCCTTCTTGTGCGTGGGGTTGGCTTAATTTGTTGTTGATTTTCCGGTTCTTTAAGGTGTAAATAGAGCTTGTGTATTCGGAATTTTTCAGTTTTTTTGAGTGAGGCTTGGATTGCTATGTATTTCCCCCTTAGGACCGCCTTTGCCGTGTCCCGTAGGTTTTGGACCAGTGTGTCTTCATTCTCATTGGTTTCTGTGAATTGTTTAAGTTCCTCTTTGATTTCCTGGTTGATCCAAACATTCTTGAGCAGGTTGGTCTTTAGCCTCCAAGAGTTTTAATTCCTTCCAAACTTTTTCTTATAGTTGAGTTCCAGTTTCAAAGCATTTTGGTCTGAGAAAATGCAGGAAATCATCTCAATCTTTTGGTATCAGTTGAGTCCTGATTTGTGACCCAGTATGTGGTCTATTCTACAGAAAGTTTCATGTGTGCTTGAGAAGAATGAGTATTCTGTTGTTTTAGGGTGGAATGTTCTTTATATATCTATGAGGTCCATTTGGTCCAATGTGTCATTCAAAGCTCTTGTTTCTTTATTGATCTCCTATTTGGATGATCTGTCTGTTACTGAGAGTGGCGTGTTAAGATCTCCTATCATTAGGGGTCCCTGGGTGGCGCAGTTGGTTGAGCGACTGCCTTCGGCTCAGGTCATGGTCCCGGAGTCCCGGGATCGAGTCCCACATCGGGCTCCCGGCTCCATGGGGAGCCCGCTTCTCTCTCTGACCTGCTCTCTCTCACTCTCTCTCTTTCCTAATAAATAAATAAATAAAATCTTTAAAAAAAAAAAAGATCTCCTATCATTAATGTATTCATATCAATATGACTTTATTTTGATTAATGGCTTAGGTAGTTGGCTGCTCCCATATGGGGGCATAAATGTTTACAATTGTTAGATCTTCTTGGTGGATAGACCCTTTAAGAATGATGTGTGTCGGGACACCTGGGTGGCTCAGTTGGTTAAGCTGCTGCTTTTGGCTCAGGTCGTGATCCCGGGGTCCTGGGATTGAGTCCCACATCGGGCTCCTTGCTCAGCAGGGAGCCTTCTTCTCCTCTGCCTTTGCCTGCCTCTCTACCTGCTTGTGCTCTCTCTCCCTCTTTTTCTCTGACAAATAAATAAATAAAATCTTAAAAAAAAATAAAGAATGATGTAGTGTCCTTCTGTATCTCTGACTACACTCTTTAGCTTAAAATCTAATTTATCTGATATGAGAATTGCTATCCCAGCTTTCTTTTGAGGCCCGTTGGCATGAAGCATGGTTCTCCATTCCTTCACTTTCAGTGTGGATGTATCTTTAGGTTCCAGATGTGTCTCTTGTAGACAGCATAGGGATAGGTCCTGTTGTTTTATCCATTCTGCAACCCTATGCTGTTTTATGGGAGCATTTCGGCCATTCACATTGAGAGTGATTATTGAAAGATAAGTTTTTATTGACATCATGTTACCTGTGAAATCCTTGTTTCTATAGATTGTAAGTTATAGACTGTAGATTGTATGTTCCTGTTCTATGTCTTTCATGGGTTCTTTCTACTTTTATGGAACCCCCTTTAATATTTCTTGTAGTCCTGGCTTGGTGGTCACATACTCTTTTAATCCTTGCTGGTCTTGGAAGCTCTTTATCTCTCCATCCATTTTGAATGTCAGGCTTGCTAGATAAAGTATTCTTGGCTCCATGTTCTTCTCATTTAGTGCCCTGCATATGTCTTGCCAGCCCTTTCTGGCTTGCCAGCTTTCTGTGGATAGGTCTGACGTTATTCTGATGGGTCTTCCTCTGTATGTAAGGAATCTCTTCCCCCTAGCTGCCCTCAGGACCTCTTGTCTAAAATTATAATTTGCAAATTTCACAATGATGTGTCTAGATGATTTTCTAGTCTCATTGATCTTGGGGGGTGTCCTTCTGCCTCTAGGACATGAATACTTGTTCCATTCCCCAGATTGGGGAAATTTTCATCCAGAATTTGGTCAGCTATATCTTCTAGTCTTCTTTCTCTACCCCCTCAGGAATTCCAATAATTCTGACATTGGTATGTTTCATGGCATCATTTCATGGTTCCTAAGCAGTTTGTTCCAGCCCTCCCCCTGACCTTTCTTCTCAACTATCCTGTCCTCTAGATCACTAATTTTATCCTCTGTCTCCGTAACCCTAGCTGTTAGCCATTAGACTATTTAGATTAGATTGGATCTCACTGATTACGTTTTTAACATCTGCCATACTGGCTCTCAGTTCTGCTCTTAGAGATTTTATTTTGCCATTAATGTTTCTCTCCATTCTAGCCATTGCCTGGGTAATTGTTACCCTGAATTCCCTTTCTGACATACTGTTTATGTCCATATCCAATAGTTCTGAGGGAGAGGGCACAGTCTCTTGCTTTTTACTCTGTTGGGTGTTCCTCCTCCTAGTCATTTTGATGAGTAGATAAGAGGACGTCCAGCTGAATATATCACCCATGATCCAGTGCACCCTGGAAGGTTTTTGAGCAATTGGAATTCACCACCAAAATGAAGGAATAAAGATAAAAAGAGAGAGAGAGAAAAAAAGAAATTCCAATCAGAATGGGCCCCCGAAATAAGATTTATAAGGTATATAAACAAACATGAACAAACATAAAGACCGACAAAAGTAAATGAGAAGAAATAAAAGAACCTAGTCAGAATGAACTCCATGAATAAGATTTACATAATACCAGAACAAAACAAATACACAGAAACACTGACAGAAGCATTAGATGGGAGGGTGGTTATAAATCCTCGATGTGAGCAAGGAAGGTTATTTTGGGTCTTCCTGGGTTTATCATTGTATTAAGCCCCTAGTTGTAATGTTAAGTAGTTAAAAAAAAATTTTAAAAAGCCAAGAAACATGAGAACACATGAAAAAAAAAAAGCAAGAAAAAAACTTTATGAAATATACAGGCTTTAGGCTATTATCAGGAGCTTACTATATCCTTTCCCCTGATGTTGGGGTTTAATAGTTTTATGGGGACCCTGTGGTTATTGTCCTCTTGTTTTTGACTTGTCTTCTCGGGGAGGGGCCTGTCACAATGTTTTCCCCTCAGTCTTGCTTGGGTTGAGTAGCCCTGCCAGCTATCGGGGGCTGGGCTCTCTGGAAACTGGTTTTTCAGTCTTTTGCTCTCTGGAGGTTTTTGTTCTTTTGCAGCTTTTTGCGCCTTTTCGGAGAGTCCAAGCAAGGAATCTGCCCATACCCAGACTTCCGCATCACAGAGAAGCCTCAGTCTGCTCCCCTCTGGGTGGTCCAGAATACTCCCCTCTGTAAACTCTGCTCACACCGCAGCCTGCCACAGGCAGTACATGCCCCCAGCCACAGTCCTAGTGGCCCCGTGAGGCCTTTGCTAGCCTCTGCACACTCCCGCAACCAAAGCTGCGAGTGATACTGGTCTAGAAAACTCGCTTCTGGTGGCTGCCGTTGCCGGGACTGCTCTCCGGGCTCCAGGCCCGTGCTGGGTGTGCTCAGATTCCTGCCCGAGATGGGCTGCATTTTCTCCATTGTGGGCTGGGAGTGCCCCAGCCCTGTGGCAGGCAGCTGGCTAGGGCTCCCAACTGGTCTCTTAGGGGCTTGTGGGAGTGCACCCAGTCCAAGGAGTGTTGTATACAGAGAAAAGCTGCAGGCTTATGGACCACACCAGGCTCTCTAAGGCTCTTGCAGGAGTGCGCCCAGTCCCCTAAATGGTGCAAGGAGCGGAAAGCTGCAGGTTCATGAACCATGGACTGGACCCCTTGCTAGTCTTTCTTTGACATGGGTGGTCACCCATGGCAGTGTCCTTCCTGGTAATGTGGGCTTAGGCCTGTGCTGGTGACCACCCACTTCCACTAGTTGCTCCTTAAGATCTTTTCAAGTGTTTTTAACCGGACTCTAAATTTATGCTGGTCTCCACCCACCGGGCACTTTCCTTTGGGATATTACTGTCCTTGGGTCACTTCTGGTGGCTCCCTCCCCCATCTGTTTATCCTCTGATACAGGTATGAGTGTTCCCACTTTGCTTTACCTCTCCACTGCTGCCTTCTGCTCCTGTAGAGATCCAGAAGTGAAAAATCTTACTTCTCAGGCTGATTTCATGGTTGTTCAGTGTGTTCTGGTAGATATCAAGCTCACTTTAGGGGACCTTAGAATTCTTTAACTCCATTTTCTCTTTCCCAATCTACTTACAATTGTTTTGTATTTAATTTTATATGTATTTATTTACAACATCACAAGGTAGTATTTTATGTAGTTAGTATCCATTTAGTTTTGCCCACATACTTTTTTTTTTTTTTTAGTTTTCAGTTTTTATTTAAATTCCAGTTAGTTAACATTACAGTATAATATTGGTTTCAGGTGTACAATTTAGTGATTCAAAACTTCTATACAATACCCAGTACTCATCACAAGCACATTCCTTAATCCTCATCACCTATTTCCCCTGTTCCCCCACCCACCTCCCCTCTGGCAACCATCAGTTTGTACTCTATAGTGAAGAGTCTTTTTCTTGGTTTGCCTCTTGCTTTTTTCCCCTATGCTTGTTTTGTTTCTTAAATTCCACATATGAGTGAAATTATATGGTATTTGTATTTAACTGACTTATTTCGCTCTGCATAATACACTCTTGCTCCATCCATGTCCTTGCAAATGGCAAGATTTCATTCTTTTTCATGGCTGAGTAATATTCCATTGAGGTGTGTGTGTGTGTGTGTGTGTGTGTGTGTGTGTGTGTGTATGTGTATATGCATGGATGTGTGTACACACGCACACACAGAAACAAACACTACATCTTCTTTATTCATTAGTAGATGGACACTTGGGCTTTTCTCATAGTTTGGCTGTTGTCAATGATGCTGCTATAAACATTGAGGTGCATGTATCCCTTTCAGTCAGTATTTTTGTGTCCTTTGGGTAAATACCCAATAGTGCAATTGCTGGGTCCTAGGGTAGTTCTATTTTTAACTTTTTGAGGAACCTCCATATTGTTTTCCAGAGCAGTTGTACCAGTTTGGATTCTCACCAACAGTGCATGAGGGTTCTCCTTTCTCCACATCCTTGCCAACACCTGTTGTTTCTCATGTTGTTAATTTTAACCATTCTGACAGGTGTGAGGTGATACCTTATTTTGATTGGTATTTTCCTGGTGATGAGTGATATTGCATCTTTTCGTGTGTCTCTTGGCCATCTGTATGTCATCTTTGGAAAAATGTCTGTTCATGTCTTCTCACTTTTTAATTAGATTATTTGTTTTTTTGGGTGTTGAGTTGTATAAATTCTTTATATATTTATAGATTTTGGATAGTAACCCTTTATCAGATATGTCATTTGCAAATATATTCTTCCATTCCATAGGTTGCCTTTCAGTTGTGTTCATTGTTTCCTTCACTGGACAGAAGCTTTTATTTTGATGAAGTCCCAATAGTTTATTTTTTCTTTTATTTCCCTTGCTTAAGGAGACGTATTTAGTCAGAAAGAGGTTATTGCCAGTGTTCTCCTTTAGGATTTTGAAGGTTTCCTCTCTTACATTTAGGTCTTTAATCCATTTTGATTTTATTTTTGTATATGGTATAAGAAAGTGGTCCAGTTTCATTCTTTTGCGTGTTCCTGTCCAGTTTTCCCAATACCATTTATTGAAGAGACTGTCTTTTCACCACTGAATATTCTTTATTGCTTTGTCAAAGATTAATTGACTGTATAGTTTTGGGTTCATTTCTAGGTTTTCTATTCTATTCCATTGATCTATGTGTTTATTTTTGTGCCAGTACCATACTGTTTTGATCACTACAGCTTTGTAATATAACTAGAGGTCTGGAATTGTGATGCCCCCTTTGCTTTGCTTTTTTCAAGGTTGGTTTGGCTATTTAGGGTCTTTTATGGTTACATACAAATTTTAGGATTGTTTGGGGGCGCATGGGTGGCTCAGTGTGTTAAAGCCTCTGCCTTCAGCTCAGGTCATGATCTCAGGGTTCTGGGATCGAGCCCCACATTGGTCTCTCTGCTAGGTGGGGAGCCTGCTTCCCCTTCTCTCTTTGCCTGCCTCTCTGCCTGGTTGTGATCTCTCTCTCGGTCAAATAAATAAAATCTTAAAAAATTTGGGATTGTTTGTTCTAACTCATGAAAAATGTTTGTGGTATTTTTTTTTTATGTTTGTGGTATTTTGATAGGGATTGCATTAAATGTATAAATTGCTTTGGGTAGTGTAGACATTTTAACAGTATTTGTTCTTCCAATTCATGAGCATGGAATGTCTTTCCATTTCTTTGTGTCCTTTTCAATTTCTTTCATCCGTGTTTTATAGTTTTCAGAATATTGGTCTTTCACCTCTTTGGTTAGGTTGATTCCTATGTTTCTTATGGTTTTGTGTGCTTATTATTTTCAATCCTCTGTTCTTTCTTGCTTCTACCATCTTGCATCAGACATTATTCATGTGTGCATGGAGAATACTTTGTCAAATTTTTTTTTAATGAATATCCTCTCCTGGAATTTTTAATTCCTCCTGGAGAAAAGTGTCCTTAAATATGAGGCTTATCTTCTAGATGTTTGTCTTCTCCTAGATTTTGGCCTGTTAATTCTTTACTACCTTGTTGTTTTCTATTGTCTTCAACCAGTTATTTTTAAATAATTATTTCAGCTTTTCTAATTGTTCTCAGTAAGTAGCTTGCTATTATTGAGCATAATTATTCCCTTTGTTGTAGATTCAATGTTTAGAAAGGATAGGAAGTTGAACCTGTTAAGAAAATGGCACGACTAAAAACCTTTCCTCTTAGTGTTGAGGTTTAAAATCTTTATTTTCAAACACGAAGCTATATTGTAGAAATTAACATTTTAATTTTTATAATCTTGTATTCCAGCTCGCGATGCTGATGAACGAGAGAAGTGGATCCATGCCTTAGAAGAAACAATTCTTCGACATACTCTTCAGCTTCAAGTAAGAGTCTTTAAATGGCTTCTGGATAGTTCATTAGGGTTTTTTTGTTTGTTTTCTGTTTTTTAAAATAACTGTGATACAATGTAATGAAAATTTCCTGAGTTGCTTATTCCTGAGTTGCTTATTCTTACCTTCATAGTGTTATATAGTAAAGTTATAAAGCATGTTCTTGTGCTTTCTTTTTTTGTTGTTGTTCTTGTGCTTTCTATAGGGTAAAATATTGATTTTTATCTTAAAATAAGACAGTGCAAGGCAATATTGAATATGAAATGCTATGTTAAAATGTGCCAGATCATTTTTAAATTTAGTATCTGTAGTTGGTTATTGATATAACCAAATTATGCATAGGTAAGTGGTGAGAGGTTGACCTACTTTTCTTGTTCTAGGATTTGGCAGTTACCATGTGTTAGACAGGACCCTTTGGGATGAAAGTAATAGGGAAAAAAAACCAAACCAAACTGGTTTAAGAAAAAAGTAAATCTGGCTGAGATGTGGTTTGAAGTAGGTACTTCACCAATGTCATGAGGACCCAGATCCACCATTTCTATTTTTATGCTTCTCTTCTTCTGAGGTGGCTTTATTTTTAGATAGGTTCTCTTTGTGGTAGTAAGATGGTTGCAGCAATTTCAGCCTCCCGTTACTGAGATGTATAATCTACTATTAGAAGAATACTTTAGGAGCTCCAAGTTGACAGGAGGCTGTTGTTCTCTCTGGACCATGGTAGGACTAATAGGATTAGTGCTGATTATCTTAGCTTCAGTCATTTTCTTAGTCCTGACCAATCACAATTTCACAGTCATAGGTTTCACTCCTGTAGCTGGGATGTTACGTGCTTTGACACTTTGCTGTTAGGGTAGAAGATGGTCCCCACCAAGCAAAGTCAGAATAGGGGAAAAGAAGATGCTGGGTGACAAAAACAACAAATGTCTACTCTATCATACTGAAGATAGTTTTCCATGTTTATTCTTCAATGAAAGAGCTTATATTGTGGCATTGGAGGATATTGTTTTAATTATTTTGATCAATAGGACTGAGTTATACAAAAGTGACATTTTATAACACTTTTTCTCTACTTATTTTTGTCCTGTACCAGGAATTGGCTTGATTAGACAAGGTGGTAAAGTGGTGTAGGGCATCCCAGGTCCTAAAAGACTGTGAACTCCCATCACTTGAGAGTATTCAAATAGAGACTTAAAAAACATTATTCAAGGATGTGGTTATTAAGAGGGTATAAGAAATTAATATGGTGTTGAACTAGGAGATCTGCCAGTTATTCTTTTGAGCTATGCTTTTTAAAAGCAAATTCATAATTTCTAAAGGTTTCTTTTTAATTTTAGTCCATTTAATAAGTGAATGTGGCACCATTTCAGCAAATTTGTGATTCAGTATGATAAGCATTTTAAGAATCATATTAGCCTGGGGGCGCCAGGTTGGCTTAGTCAGTTAAGTGTCCGCCTTTGGCTCAGGTCATAATCCCAGAGTCCTAGGATTAGCCTGCTTTTCTCTCTGCCTGCCGTTTCCCTTGCTTGTGCCCTGTGTGTGTGTGTGTGTGTGTGTGTGTGTGTGAAATAAATAAAATCTTAACCAAAAAAAAAATTAGCCTGAATCTGGCAGTTGAGATTCCCTCCATGGTTGGTGAGACTGACATTCAAGTCTTTCTGATATATTCTCCTCAACTTGCCTTTCTATGGCATTTCTACCATTATATCCCTCCATTCAATTTTTTACTAAGTGCTGCTGTTTACTTATCTTTTCTGGTTTCCACATTCTTGCACATGATGTTCTGTCTTTCTCTCTGAAATGCCATGTGCTTCCATTCTGCCTTTGTATACACTCCTTTTCTTCAAAGCCCAATTCAGAACTAACCTCTGCTGTGGAGCCTCCCCTAACTCACCCCTCCCTCCCCATAGCGATCTCTTCTTTGGATGCCAGACTTCTTGCACAATTCACTAAGTCCTTATCATATTCTTTTTGTTTCTCTTTGAAAGTATGTGTAACTCCAACCTCCCCAATTAGAATTCAGACTCCTTAAGTGCCTAATTTGATCCAATTTTGGAATTTCTGAGCTTTTGCTCAGAAGAAATAAGAAGAAAAAATTTTAAAAAGTCTTACACTGATAGCTTTGATATTTAACATACATGTGTACAAGAGAATCTTTATATGTATTTTTCCTAAAGTTAATGTATACAGAAGATAGGACATTTAGAAATATGTAATCAAGTGTTAATTTGGCAAAAAAGTAAAGAGTCTCCTCCCAGAGATAGGGAAGTGTGATGAAGAACTTGACTCTGGAGCCCAAATGTCTTGGTCTATATGCCAGTGGTACCACTTACATATAACTCTTTACATTGAACTTAGTCCGAGTTTCTGTATCCTCATCTATAAAATGAAGATTACTGCCTTTATAGAGTTATTTTGATGATTAAATGAGTTAAATGCAAATTTGTTGAGATCATGCCTAGCTACAGTGAGAACTTGACAAATGTTAGCTGTTATTACTAATGAAACTACTCTCACTATTTCCATTCTCAGTACTTCACATTCTAAAGAGTGCTCAGTAACTGTTAGATGAAGAAATAATTAAAGCAATGAACAAAGAAACAGATGATCCATAGGTTGCTTTTCCATTGCTGTTTACCGAGTACTTTGAGATGTATAGTGTTCCAATTCAGGCACTGTGGAGTAGGTGCTCATAGAGCTCTCTTCCAAGTGGGCATGAGGGCATTTACATGTCTTCCTTTTCCATTGAATTTCCTATCTGCTTTAGCCATTAAACTATACTGCTTTGGCCTTGTCATTATTGAGGGCTGCACTACCTCCAAAATACTGAATTTAAAAGTATTTTCTTGGGGTGTCTGGGTGGCTCAGTGGGTTAAGCCTCTGCCTTCGGCTCAGGTCATTATCTCAGGGTCCTGGGATCAAGTCCCACATCGGGCTCTCTGCTCAGCCTAGAGCCTGCTTCCCCCTCTCTCTCTGCCTGCCTCTCTGCCTACTTGTGATCTCTCTCTCTCTGTCAAATAAATAAAATCTTTAAAAAAAAAAGTATTTTCTTTTTGGCCACAGTTTTCATATCTTCACCTTCTTATCACTTTACTTCTGAACTTCTCTCATTTTGGTCTGATATTGTTTTAATTGTTTTGATTGATAGGTCAGATAAGTCTGAGCTCTACTTTTTCATTTTTCCTGGCCATTTAGTATCTTTCTGGCTTTGCCTATGTCATCCTCCAGTGTAGATCTTATATCTGCTTCTTCAACACTGATTTTGCTATCACCTTTAGAATTTTTTTGTCACTGGATGTTTTGTACTGTGTGTCATTCTGGTTTCTATTTCCTAGGGCCCTCATTGTCTGGTTTCTCTGCTTCTAGTACTATTAGAGGTCATAATATTGAGATGACTGTATATATCACAATTTAAATTTTGTCTGACTTTAATTGGATTTCTATAACTATTTAACAGTCTTCATATTGACTCCTTGATTTTTAGTAAATCCCCACAGTGGAATATTTTTTTTATTAGTTTTCAGTATCTAATACAGCCTGCTCCCTTCTTTATAGAAAAAGAAAAAGGTCTTATAGAAAAAAGTCTCACTTCAATATTTCTTAGTGATTTCACCTATACTTATTTTCTCTGCTTTGCATATTTCAAAGAAAAACATTCTTACTGTTTCGCAGAGTTAATACAACACCCATACTTGTGACTGCGTGATGTTTCCTTTGAGACTATGACCTTACTCCCTCTCCCTCCAGTAGCCCTCACCATTTTCATGGATTCAGCTAAAATTTCTGTGTAGGTGACTCTTCCTTCCCTCCACACCACTCCTCTTCTTTATATATACTTCTTTTCATATTTAGCTTTAGTCCCACACTCTTTCCATTTGGATTTTGCCAATTAGATATCTAGCTCTCTGGAACTCAACCTAAACATGGCTAAAACTGAACCTATCATTTCTTTTCCTCTTCAAACCCATCTCTTTATCTCATTTTTCTGTTTCTGTTAATGGCAGTGTTATTCTCTGAGCCATGAAGTTTGAAAGTTGAGAATCTTTTTGGGTGGTTACTTCTAAACTGCCAAACATGGGGTGTGTGTGTGTGTGGGTGTGTGTGCGCTATTTTTTTTAGTAGGATCACTTACACTCCTCTGATGTTCACTTTGACTGTCATATAAGTTGCATCTTGCTATCTCTGATGCCCTCATAATATTTCCTGAATTTATTCTCTTCGTCTTATAAAAGAGTACCTTTAATAAGTGACCTTAGAGCATCTATAACAGTGAAAAACCTTTCATGATTTACATTTGCCTGTAAGATGAAGTAAAACTTTTTATTAGGGGATTTTAGGCTCTCTTTGATTTGATGCCAATCTACCTTTTCCACCTTCTGTTCCTACATGTTTCTGGTTCCATGCTTCTACTCATGCTACTCTAAGTCCTTACCATCCCCAGTCCTCAAGTTTTCCTCTGTGTGATTAATTCCAGTCATTCAAGACCCAGTGCACATATTACCTCTTCATTTCATCTCTTTCTTGTCATTATAATAAAAAGTAGTCTCTTACCTCTTTAACCTCTGATGTAATTTCCCCTTCCATGTAGCCCTTATGGCATTCTGGTATGTAATAATACCAGTAGCAACTAATACTTGAGCACTTCTTATGTGCCAGAAACTGCATGGACTTTACATGCATATCTCTTACAATAATACATTATTATATAACTCATTGCCTGCTTGAGATTTTAAGTTTCATGAGGCAAGAGAGAACCTATTTTTTTGATAGTATTTTTCCCATTGCATTTATGCCAAGCTCAACAGGCCCTGTCTAACCTTCTGAATATGGTTTAAGAAGCAGTATATTATAGTAGAAAATCGTTAGAGCCAGGCTGACCAGTCCTTGGGTCCTGGCTCTGCCATCTTATTAGATGTATATATAATGTGGAATAAGTACTTAATTTCTTTTAAACCTTAGCTGATCTTTAAAGGTAAGTATAAAACCTCAGTCAAGTAGTTGTGTTAAGATGTTATAATATTTCTAGCACATTACACCTTGTATGGTGAAGGTTCTCATAAATATTAGTTCCATTCTTCCTTCCATTGTGATTAACAGTAAATCCATCTAGAGCATGTCTTGTACCTTTTCCCTTTCCTTCTACCTTTCCTCTTTTCTTTTCCTGTTGTTCTTACTCTTCTGTGGGTATCTTAAGATTTATTTTTTTGAGAGAAAGCATGCACACACGCATTGGGAGAAGAGCAGAGGGAGAGAATCTTTCAAGTGGACTCCATGCTAAGCGTAGAACTTGATGTAGGGCTTGATCCCAGGACCTATGAGATCATGACCTGAGCTGAAACCAAGAGTCAGATGCTTAATCGACTGAGCTACCCAGGCTCCCTTCTATGGATATCTTAAAATTGCAATTAGGACAGTCTGAGAATGGGAGAAGACAATTAAAATCTTCTCTCCTTTCAACTCCTATGGAATTGGGTTTCCAATAGTCATTCTAAACTTGTATCTTAGCTTGTGTTATCTTTTCATGTATTTATACCCAACTAAATTAGGACACTACTTGAAGAGGAGGCAGAGGTGCTTTGAACTTCTTTTTTTTTTTTTTTTAAGATTTTATTTATTTATTTGACAGAGAGAGAGAGAGAGAGATATCACAAGTAGACAGAGAGGCAGGCGGAGGGGTGGGGGGAAGCAGGCTCCCTGCTGAGCAGAGAGCCCGACGCGGGGCTGGATCCCAGGACCTTGAGATCATGACCCGAGCCAAAGGCAGAGGCTTTAACCCACTGAGACACCCAGGCGCCTCTGAGCTTCTTAATCATACCTTTCTCTTAGCCTTCAGTGGATATTTGGATAATACTGATTAATGGAGGGAAACCTTTCAGATTCTTTATTTTCCCTAATAAGCTTTAGTATGAACTAAATGCTGAGAGATTGCCAAGCAAAGGGATTTATTACTAGAAGAAGATAAGATGCTACATCATGTAGGTTTTGCAGTATTGTCCTATATTACACAAAGTATAGTGAATCATAGCAGCTTGGATATCTGGATATCATACAGATGTAAAAAGAGTTGTATAAACCAGTAAATTTGGGCCTATTTTAGAAAAAAAAACTCTTAAAAAAAAAAAAAAAGAAAGAAAAAAAACTCTTGCAAGCCCAGAATTCCAGTGTTTAAAGTATTGTATATATAATGTTATTTAATGTGGGCAAACAAAGCTAGGTATAAACTTCTTAGATTTAAAATCATATAGAACTAAATTTACATCCAAAAGAAAATTGCAAGTGAAATACAAAGCATAAAATACAACCAAACACAAAGCAAATAAAATCTAAATTAACATTTATTTACAGTGATAAATGATACTGCCTTGTAAAAACGGGTCACCACTTACAATGTGAAAATGGTACTGACTCTTAGGGTATAGATTCTTTTTAAGTTTAACATGAGTACACTACTGTGGATTACAACTGTCATCTTGCCGCTTTTCTCTGTTCTGACTACTGGGAAACCTTCAGTTGTACATCACATCCTATGAGGTTATTTGACCTTCAGTTCACACCTGTGTCATTTTCATGGTCAAGGCTCTTCTGTGACAAGTAGTAGTACTTGGTGCCAACTTGATCATAAACAAAAATGGACAATGAAATAACTTAGTACCACTTGGATTTAAGGTTGTTACTGGGATGGTTCAGTGTGTGGTTATACAGATTTCTATAGGTTATCAAAATGAAAACAGAGAAGATTATGGTAGATACTTTTTTAGGTCCCAATTTAATGTGGATGTATACTAATTGAGTAGTGTAGACCTATACATTTTTTTGCTTTTATGCTATAACTTAGTTGATATTCAAAAGAATTTTATACCCGATGGCTTCTCTGGTAGTTGTTTGGGCCAAGAAATTGGGCTATAATTGTTCTCATCTATATAAGTTTGTGTAGGCCACTGTAGACTGCATCTTAGGTGGTTATCAAATTGGAATTTCATTGCTACTGTCTGATAATTTTATAATTTTTGCTCTTTACCATACATTCACTGTCCATTGGCTTTGAATTCAAGCCCTGAGAAAGAAAGGACATGATACCTTATGTATGAATATGGCTGAGGGACAAACATCTCCAAAGGCAAGGGAAGCAAGGGCAAAAATAAACCACTGGGACTTCATCAAGATCAAAAGCTTTTGCACAGCAAAGGAAACTGTCAACAGAACCAAAAGACAACTGACACAATGGGAGAAGATATTCACAAATGACATATCAGATAAAGGGTTAGTCTCCAAAATCTATAAACAACTTCTCAAACTCAACACTCAAAGAACAAATAATC
>JAPYYJ010000567.1:15003-29898 GCA_028533885.1 Nasua narica
GGGAGAAGATATTCACAAATGACATATCAGATAAAGGGTTAGTATCCAAAATCTATAAAGAACTTCTCAAACTCAACACCCAAAGAACAAATAATCCAATCAAGAAATGGGCAAAGAGTGATCCGAAGGGTCACATGCACCCGAATGTTTATAGCAGCAATGTCCACAATAGCCAAACTATGGAAAGAACCTAGATGTCCATCAACAGATGAATGGATAAAGAAGATGTGGTATATATATTCGATGGAATACTATGCAGCCATCAAGAGAAACGAAATCTTGCCATTTGCAACGACGTGGATGGAACTAGAGGGTATTATGCTAAGCGAAATAAGTCAGTCAGAGAAAGACAATTATCACATGATCGCTCTGATAGGAAAAATTTGAGAGGCAGGGCAGGGAGTTATGGGGGGGTGGGTAAGAGAAAAGAAACAAGATGGGATGGAGAAGGAGACAAACCATAAGAGACTCCTAAACTCATGAAACAAACTAAGGTTTGCTGGGAGGTTGGGGGGGTAGGGTTATGGACATTGGGGAGGGTATGTGCTATAGCAAATGCTGTGAAATGTGTAAGCCTGATGATTCACAGACATGTACCCTGGGGCAAATAATACATTATATGTTAATAAAAAATTTTAAAAAAAGGAATGGTTTTAGCTTTATAGAAAAGTTGCAAAGATGGTACATAGAATTCTTATATACCCCACACCTAGTTTCCCTTGGTGTTAACATCTTATGATAGTATGGTATACTTGTCACAATTAATGAGCCAATATTGATATATTATTATTAATGAATATCTGTATAGTTTATTCAGATTTTCCTAGTTTTAAGAATTGAGATATAACTGACATGTAAGATTATATTAAGTTCAGGTGTATAGCATAATGATTTGGTATTTGTATATATTGTGAAATGATTGCCATAATAAGTTGAGTTAACATCACTAACACACATAGGTGCAATTTTTTTCTTGTGATAAGAACTTTTAAGATTTACTTTCTTAGCAGCTTTGACATAAACAGCACAGTATTATTATCTATAGTCACTATGCTGCATAGTACATGCCCATGACATTTATTATAGAACCAGAAGTTTGTATATTTTGACCAGCTTCACCCATTCCTCCCTCTCCCTTCCCCCTGGATCCCTGCCTCTGGCATCCATCAATCTGTTCTCTTATATCTACAAATTTGGGGTGTTTTTGTTCTTAAGATTCCACCTATAAAGTGAGAGCATATGATATTTGTTTTTTTTTTCTGTGTGATTTATTTCACTTAGTGTAATGCTTTCCATCCATGTGGTCACAAATGGCAGGATTTTCTTCTGTTTTAATGGCTGAATAATAGTCCCTTGTGTATGTGTATGTATGTATATATGTATGTATGTATATGTGTGTCTGTCTACTTTTCCTACAAGTCGGTTTCTCTGTCCATAAAACTGGAGTGATGATAGATGGCAGAATGGAAAGACAGACACCTTGAGTAATAACAAAAAGCCAATCCTGTGTGTGTGTGTATATGTATACACCACATTTTCTTTATTCATCCACCACTAGATTCTGAGGTTGTTCCCATGTCTTGGCTATTGTAAATAATGCTGCAATAAACACTGGATGTGGGGGGGGGGAGGAGCATATATCTTTAGTGTTTTTGTTTCCTTCAGATAACATACCCAGAAGTGAAATTTCTGGATCCTAGGGTAGTTCTATTTTTAATTTTTTAGTTTGATTTAGTCCCACTGTTTTATTTTTGCTTTTGTTACCTTTGCTTTTTGTTTCAAATCTAAAAACTCATCGTCAAGACTGACATCAAGGAGCTTGCTGCCTATGTTTTCTTCTAAGAGTCTTATGGTTTCAGGTCTTAATTTTGTGTATGGTGTAAGAATGTGGTCCATTTTCAATCTTTTGCATGTAGCTATCCAGGTTTCCCAGCACCATTGTATATTCTTCGTCATAAATTAATTGACCATATGTGTAGGGGCTTATTTCTGGTATCTCTATTTGTTTCATTGATCCATTCATCTGTTTTTATGCCACTACTCTGTTGTTTTTATTACTATAGCCTTGCAGTACAGTTTGAAATCAAGAAGCATGGTGTCTCTAGTTTTTTTCTTCTTTTTCAAGATTGCTTTGGCTATTCAGGGTCTTTTGTGGTTTCATACAAATTTTAGGATTGTATGTTCTATATCTGCGAAAAATGCCATTGGAATTTTGATAGAAACTGCATTGCATCTGTACATTGTGTTGGGTAATATTGACATTTTAACTTAATTCTTCTAATCCATGAGCATAGAATATCTTCTATTTATTTGTCTTCTTCAGTTTCTTTCATTAATGTCTTATAGTTTTCAGTGTATAGAGGTCTTTCACCTGTTCAGTTAAATTTATACCCAGTTATTTTATTCATTTTGATGAAATTGTAAATGAGATTGTTTCCTTAATTTCTCTTAATAGTTTGTTATTAATGGCATAAATGAAACAGAGTTTTGTATATTGATTTTGTGTCTTGCAACTTTACTGAATTCCTTTGTTAGTTCTAATAGTTTTTTTGGTGGAATCTCTAGGGTTTTTTAATATATAGTATTATGTCATCTGTAAATAGTAACAGTTTTACTTCTTCCTTTCTGATTTGGATGCCTTTTTTAAAATTTTTTATTTTATTTTTTCAGTGTTCCAAGATTCACTGTTCATGCACCACACCCAGTGCTCCATGCAATACGTGCCCTCCTCAATACCCACCACCAGGCTCGCCCACCCCCCCACCCCCTCCCCTCCAAAACCCTCAGTTTGTTTCTCAGAGTCCACAGCCTCTCATAGTTCATCTCCCCCTCTGATTTCCCTCAATTCACCCTTCCTTTCCTTCTCCTAATGTCCTCTGTTATTCCTTATGCTCCACACGTAAGTGAAACCATATGATAACTGACTCTCAGCTTGGCTTATTTCACTCAGCGTAATTTCTTCCAGTCCTGTCCATGTTGATACAAAAGTTGAGTATTCATCCTTTCTGATGGAGGCATAATATTGATTTGGATGCCTTTTGTTTCATTTTCTTGCCTAATTGCTCTGGGCGGGACTTCCAATAGTATGTTGAATAAAATTGGCAGGAGTAAGCATTCTGGTCTTGTTGCTTTCATTGTTGAGTATGATGTTAGGTGTGGGCTTGTCATGTCCAGCTTTTATTATGTGGAGGTATGTTTCCTCTCTACCCACTTTGCTGAGGGTTTTTATCATAAATGGATGTTGAATTTTGTGGAATTCTATTTCTACACTTACGGTTATGACTTTTAACCTTCATTTTGTTAATGTAGTTTATCACATTGATTTGCCAATGGTGAACCATCCTTATACCTCTGGAATAAATCCCATTTAATCATGGCGTATGATTCTTTTAATGTATTGTTGAATTTGGTTCACTAATATTTTGTGGAGGTTTTTGCATCTGTATGTTCATTGGGGATACGGCTTGTATTTTTATTTTGTTGTAGTGTCCTTGTTTGGTTATGGTGTCAGGGTAATGCTGGCCTTGTACAATGAGTTTGGAAGTGCTCCCTCCTCTTTTGTTTTTTTGAAGGATTTGAGAAGGAATGGTATTAATTCTTTTTTGAGTAATAGGTAGAATTCACAGGGAAGCCATGTGGTCTTGGACTTGGTTTGTTGGGAGGTTTTTGATTACTGATTTAACCTCCTTACTAGTAATGGGTCTGTTCTGATTTCTTTAGTTTTTATCTAATGTCCTTTTTCTGTTCCAGGATTCCACCTGGGACAGCATATGACATTTGTCATCATGTCTTCTTAGGCTCCTCTTGGTTGTGACTGTTTCTCCTTACTTTTCCCCCCTTGTTTTTGATGACTTTGACACTTTTGAGGAGTACTGGTAGGTATTGTGCAGAATATCCCTCAACTGGGAATTGTCTGATGGCGTACTCTCATGAGTACATGCTCAGATCCCTTCCAAAACTCGACTTGGGTCAGTAGGGAGGAGGGGCCTCCATGTGCTCAGGAGAGGGAGAAGCTACCTCCCATTCTTGATTCCCCAGTAGAGGAGGGGATGTATTAAGTTAGCAAACTCCAAAAAGACCATTTGAAAGGAAGACTGGTAACCAACTTTGAGAGTTGACAGTGTTTATAGATACTCATAATCTATAGGGGCAGTAGTACTTATCTTGGAATAATATTAAATGTCTCATTGTTGGTTAAGATTTAGTTTTTAGAGCACCTGATGAAGTTCTATTGGTTGTAGGGGCCTGATTCTCTCATCAGCAGAGACTCAGAGTAAAGTAGTGACTTGCCATGCTCACACTTAAATATTAAAGCAAAGACTTTGTGACTCCCAAGGAAAATTTAATTAGAGACATGGATCTGGAGATCTATAAAATGAGGCCAATTTTCAGGAAGAATGAAATACACAAAGCAAATCCACAAGGGTTTTCCTTTTTGATGCGGGGGAAAAAGAAGCAAATATCAGGGCCTTATTCAACTACCAGCAAGGTGAAGTCTAGTGATACAAAGAACAAAGGTAAAGATAAAAGGAAAATGTGGTCAATATAAAACATACTTTATAAATATATAAAATATGCAATATAAAATATACTTATTTCCCTCTATACAGTAAGAAATACCTTCTTAACACTGTTGATTCACTGTGCATTGGTATTACATTACTCATGTGAGATATTTTCCCTAAGAAATGTATACAACAGTTTCTGTGTTGAAGTTCCCATATCATGCTTAGAAAGAAAGAGCAACTTTTAGCAAATGTAAATTCAAGAGGTGGCCTTTCTTTGAAGAAAAAAAGAGTGTTTTGCTATAAAGAAGGGATTTAAAAATGAAATTATGAAATTCATATCTAAGTGGAAGATATTGAAGAATTTGGTTAGACAGTATTTGTAGATAAATATCTATTTTTTCTCTTTGATGGTGTAGTCCTAACCCTTTAGGTTTTTATAATTAAGGTACATAAGCATAATTTTGAGTAAGAACTTGAAGCATCTTGCCACGATGAATACTACAGTCCTCAGACAAAAGCAAAACCAGCTTCCAGAGATGTTGGGGGAAATGCTTTGCAAAGAGCTTGGTAATGGGTGGAGGTCTTAATTAATTTACTACTACCTATTCCCTTTACTTCACAAGTTAAAAGAAAGCTCCTTGCATTGATGTCATTATCCCGATGATTTGACTAGATTTCTGGGTTCCATGTTATACTTCAAAAGAATTTCAGGAAATACCTGCACTAGCAATTTTCAAATTGTCTCCTTAACAGAGACTATTCACAAAGCTTCATGGTACTGACAATGGATAGCAGTGGGCATAGCCCAATCAGCCCTCTAAGGAGGAAAGGGAACCCTTTTTCATGTACCAGATACCGTACTAGGCATTTTACTGTAAGTGATTTGTTGCCTTTCCTCAACAACTGTGTGAAGTAGCCATTATTCCACACAGGAAGTAGCTGGAGCACAGAGAGGTAGCTTGCTCACTCACCTGAGCTCAGATGGCTTATTGATGGCACAGCGGGGTTTAAACCTAGTTTCTATCGGACTGCATGTTCTTTCAAGAAATTTTTCTCTTGGTTTTTCTGCAGTGCCATTCCAATGTCTCTATGTGTGGGCTCTTAAAAAAAAAAAAAAGTCTGCTTGGACTTTGTCAGGCTCCTTGACCCCATGGGTTAATGTTTTTAAAAAGTTCAGCGCCTGTTTCTCCCAATACCGCTCCACCTCTCTCTTTTCTCCTGCGACTCCAATCAAATGCATGCTAAGTCTTCATCATGGCCTCTGTGCTTCTTACTCTCTTTTTTATCTGCCCCTTTTCTGTTTCTCTGTGCTCCAGTCCAGTTTCTTTGAAATTCTTTTGCATTTCATGGGTAGTTTCTTCAGCTACCTGTTGTTTCCTCTATTTCAATTATTATATATACATAATAATTGAAATTTTTTTTCCCTTTTAGTCCTACACTTTCCACTTGGTTATTTCAAATCTGCAATATCCCTTTTTCAATTTCCAGTACCTTGCCAGCATTTCCAAGGCTGGCCCTATCACCACGCTCGTGATAAGCAAAACCGTGTGATAGTATGTGTCTGGTAATTCCAGTGTTTGGAGTTCCTTCCCGTGGGCCTCTTCAGGCCTTCTGTTATGTCTGTTATGTCTGTGGTTCACGTTGTTTTATCTCTTTGTGTACCTTACTATCGTTTTATTTTTGCTTGGCATTGTATTTGAAAAAAAAAATATTTATAGAATTCATTTGGACCTAAGCTGATGTTTTATTCCTCCAGAAAGCATCTTTTCTGCCAGCGCCTGAGAGTGCTGGTGGTCCATGGACTGCAAACCGTAGACTTACTTCCATGGTGTAGCCCTTTGGAGCGTCAGCCCAGGACTTGGGGAAGGAGCTCAGCAGCTTCCAACCCTAGTAGGTCCTAGACTCTGATTTTTTATTCTCCTCCACACCACTTCCCTGCTCTCACCAAAGCATCTTTTGACTGTTTCTTCCAGATTAAGGATATAAGAGTGAGGATAGAAAAGGTTCCACTTTCCTCTTCGAAGTTTGCCCTCGTAAATCTATCTTTTATCTCTATGATGCTTTTAAGATTAGAAAAAAGCTCATCCAGATTTTATTGTCATCTTTAGTGGAAGAATTGGTCCAAATGACCTCAGGTGTTATTCCCAGCTGGAAGTAACCCTTCCCCCTTTTCACGACAAATGCTCTACACCAGCAAACTATCCTTCACTGTAGAAGTTATTTTCCATTATTTGGAGGAGCCATAGTTCAGATCTGATTGGACCACAGTTGCTAAGAATCATGTCTACCACATTCAGAAAAGAATTGCCTCTGCCTTCCCTCTGTCTGCTCTTTTCTCTCCCAGGTCCTCACACAGCTCCTGCCTCAATCTTCGGTCTGTCCTCACAGAGCCCTCACCTGATCACCCCACCTGAAGTGGCCCCTGCCATCCTCTGTCCCCTGATCCTGCTTTATAATTTTTCATAACATTTATTCATTTATAACGTTATTAAATATATGTTTTTAAGATTTTAACTGTCTGCTGCTGCCTCCCTAACCCCTGACCTAGAGCGTGAGCCCAGGGGGAGCCAGGAATCTGTCTGCTATGCTCACTGTGTTATCACAGAGCCTCTGCTTACTCAATTAAAATGTTTTGCCTCATTTTTGCAAAATATACCATCAGTGATTTGGTAGCACAAACTACTTCTCAACTTTATTTTCATGAGAAGAAATGCAAGAGGGCTTTATTCTAGCTCATGCTTTGTACTAATTTTTTGTTGGAGAGTTCTTTTTATATCTAACTATATATTAAGTATTAAACTAATTGATAAATACAGAAGACAAATATCTCAGTTTCTCAGAGCTTCGGATTTGGAATTTTTTTTTTCCTCATATTTTTTGCTTTATTTCTTTTTTTTTTAGATTTTTTTTTTTTAATTTTTAAGTAATCTTTACACCCAATGTGGGGCTTGAACTTACAACCCCGAGATCAAGAGTCATGTGCTCTACTGACTTGTGACTCTGGTCATGTCACATGACATGCCAGCCAACAGGTGCCCCCGTTTTATTTCTTGTTTTATTTTACATTTCAAATATTTATTTAAACCTTCAAATATTATAAATATCAAAAATATTCACTGTTTAAAGTAATTATATAACAAAATCACTATTTCCAAGGAACATGAAAGGATCATGCCAACTTGTGAAGGGCAGGGAATAAAGAGCCAGAAGGTGATATGAAGATAATTTCTTACTTACCATATACAAAAAGGAATGAAAATTGCTTAAATATAAAAGAAAACTTATCTGATTGGGGAAATGAAGAATGACTTTTCCAAAAAGGAAAACTATTTAAAGCATGTACCTACCATAATAGTGGAAATGTAATACTGACCCTGATGATCATACCATGTTCATTCTTTACTAAATTCTTTAAGCTTTTAGATGTCCTTTTCTTGTATTAGTTTAACCAAAAGCATGGTCAGTCCAGCCATCTGGACATTTTCATAGTAAGGACACTTGGATGCCTCTAATCAAAATTCAGCAACTAACTGTTAATAAAGCAAAAATACCAAGTTCACTACATTGTATTACAAGTCAAAAACAACTGGTTCAACAAGTTATGCCCAATAGGGAGCAACCTGGCAAGAAAAAGGAACTACTTTTTCATGTAAAAAGGTGGATGAATCTCGAAAGCAAGCTAAGCAAAAAAAGGTGGTCACATACTATACCTATATATGGTGCCAATCATATGAAATCTTGAAAAGGCAAAAAAAAAAATCTATAATGGCCGAAATCAGATTACTGGTTACCTGGGACCAAGAGGAAGGGGGATCTGAATGCAAAAGGGCACAAGGACTCTTTTTGGGTGCTGGCAATGTTTTATGTCTCAATTATGGTGTTGGCCACATGGGTGTATACATTTGTTAAACATTTAGTGTATATAAGTTAACAAAGTTGATTGAAAAAGATATTAAAGTCCATTTCCCCCCAACCTTTACTCTATGTACTTTTCTCATCAAAACAATTCCAAGACTCATTTGATATAATAATTATTGCATTACCTATTAAAAATGTGTCCCTAATTTACTGTGTGTGTTAACATTCCCAATAATAATAGTATTATTAGTCATGTTTTAGTAAACTGCTGTTGATGTTGTTTAGTAAACATCTTCCGTAGGATCTACCTGATATGGGCATCCACGCCCAAACATGTGCTCCTGAAAGCCTTCTAGCACAAATTTTTTCATTGGTTTCTTTTTTTTTTTTTAAGTTTTTATTTTAATCACCCAGTGCTCATTGTAAGTGCCCTCTTAATCCCCATCACCTATTTTACCTTATCCCCCCACTCACTTCTGTTCTGGTAACCATCAGTTTGTTTCCTATAGTTAAGAGTCTCTTTCTTGGTTTGTCTCCCTCTTTTTTCCCCTTTGCTCATTTGTTTTGTATCTTAATTTCCACAAATGAGTGAAATCATATGGTATCTTTCTCTGATTGACTTATTTCACTTAACATTATACTATCTAGCTCCATCCATATTGTTGCAAATGGCAAGATTTCATTCTTTTTATGGCTGAATAATTGTGTGTGTGTGTGTGTGTGTGTGTGTGTGTGATATATATCTTCTTTATCCGTTCATCAATCGATGGACACTTGGGCTGCTTCCATATCTTGGCTATTATAAATAATGCTGCTGTAAACATAGGGGTATGTGTATCCCTTTGAATTGTGTTTTTGTATTCTTCTGGTAAATACCCAGTAGTGTGCTGGATCATATCATAGTTATATTTTTAAATTTTTGAGGAAACTCCTTATTATTTTCCACAGTGGCTGTACCAGTTTGCATTCTTACCAACAGTGCAAGAGGGTTCCTTTTTCTCTACATCTTCACCAACACCTATTGTTTTTTTTTGTTTTTGATTTTAGCTATTCTGACAGGTATGAGGTGATATCTCATTGTAGTTTTGATTTGTATTTCCCTGATGATGAGTGATGTTGAGCATCTTTTTATGTGTCTGTTGGCCATCTGGATGTCTTCTTTGGAGAAACATCTGTTCATGTCTTCTACCCATTTTAATTGGATTATTTGTTTTTTGGGTGTTGAGTTTTATGAGTTCTTTGTATATTTTGGGTACTAACCCTTTATTGGATATATCATTTGAAAATATCTTCTCCCATCCTGTAGGCTACCTTTCAGAATTATTGATTGTTTCCTTTGCTATTCAGAAGCCTTTTATTTTGATGTAGTCCCAATAATTTATTTGTGCTTTTGTTTCCCTTGCCTCGGGGAGTTTCTCTTGAAAAAGTTGCTATGACCAATGTCAGAGAAATTATTGCCTGTGCTCTCTTCTAGGATTTTTATGGTATCCTGTTCACATTTAGATCTTTAATTCATTTTGAGTTTATTTTTATGTATGGTGTAAGAAAGTGATCCAGTTTCATTCTTTTGCATGTAGCTGTCCAGTTTTCTTGGTACTTGTTGAAGAGACTGTCTTTCCCCCACTGGATCTGCTTTCCTGCTTTGTTGAAGATTAACTGACCATGTAAGTATGGGTTTATTTATGGATTTTCTATTCTGTTTCCTTGGTGTATGTGTCTGTTTTTGTGCTGGTACCATAGTTTTGATTACTACAGCTTCGTAATATAACTTGAAGTCTGGAATTGTATGATGCCTTCAATTTTGCTTTTCTTTTTCAAGATCACTTTCACTATTCTGGGTCTTTTGTGGTTCCATACAAATTTTAACATTTTTTAAAGGTTTTATTTTTAAGTAATCTCTCCAGCCAACATGGGGCCCAAACTCACAATCCTGAGATCAAGAGTCGTATGCTATAGCAACTGAGCCATCCAGGTGCCCCCATGCAAATTTCAGGATTGTTTGTTCTAGTTCTGTGAAAAATGCTTTTGGTATTTTGATAGGGATTGTATTAAATGTGTAGATTATTTTGAGTGGTATAGACATTGTGACAATATTTGTTCTTCCAGTCCATGATCATGGAATGTCTTTCCATTTCTTTGTGTCATCTTCAATTTCTTTCATCAGTGTTTTATAGTTTTTCAGAGTACAGGTCTGTCACCTCTTTGGTTAGATTTATTCCTAGCATCTTCTTATTTTTCATGCAATTGTGAATGGGACTGTTTCCTTAATTTCTCTTACCGATGCTTCATTATTAGTGTATAGAAATGTAGTAGATATCCACACATTGATTTTGTATCCTGTGGTTTTACTAAATTCATTTATTAGTTCTAGCAGTTTTTTGATGGCGTCTTTTAGGTTTTCTCTCTCTATAGTATTGTATCATCTGCAAATCGTGAAAATTTTACTTCTTTGTTACCGATTTCCACTTATTTCTTTTTATTGTCTGATTGCTGTGGCTATGACTTTCAGTACTATGCTGAATAAAAGTGGTGAGAGTGGACATCTTTGTCTTGTTCCTGACCTTAGGGAAAAGGCTCTCCATTTTTCCCCATTGAGAATGATATTAGAGGTGGATTTTTCATAATCTCTGGTTTATTCTTATTCACTAAGAAATAATAGAAGGATGTGTTGTTTCATAATTTTAATCTAGTATGAAATCTATAATGTATATTTAAATGTGCACCAAAGGAGTATGGTAGATTGGCAAATGCTGATTTCCACTTAGTCTCTTTGGTTAGTTATCATTACAGGTAATCACTTATTGGGTGTAAGTTATTTTTCTTCTTACAGCTAGAATTGGAATTGCATTAACTGAATAGTACTAACAAGGGAAAAAGTAGATAGAAAAAGCCCAAATGAGATTAATTTATACTGTGAATCTCAGAGTAAGAAATAAAGAATAAAACAAACTGGACACTTCTGAGAAGTTTTAGAAATCACAGTCCATGCGGGCTGCTTCTGTTGCGGCCTATTAATAAGTGGGCCATTTTCTGCACTCTGATTGAGAAAGTCATTATTTTTCTCTGTTGATTGTAATTCTGCTGATGCCGGTACTCTTATTATAGCAGTCTTGTAACTCAGTTGACTAGGACTGATTTGTAGACTCTGGGTCTTTATTGATAACCTTTACTGACCTGGTCAGATTCACAGATCCTCATTATGGCCAAAGTCCAAAGTGCTTCATGAAACAAAATGTTTTGGCACAAGCATATGATTCTGTGGATGCTGGCCTGAAGAGAGTTTGCTCTGCGATGAGAGACCATTGCTGCCTAAACCAACAATTTTCCTTAAAAAGCCCAGTGTAAAATACGCACATATGCGTGTTTGTTTCTTCTCCAGTAGGACACCTCTAGCTCCCTATTCTTGCATCCTTTGTACTCCAAGGAAATTAGAGCATGCCTTGAATTCTGACAATGCCTGCATCGACACACAAAAAGCGCTAAATCCCATCCATCTCTGTGCTGACATAGATTGAGGTCTTTTCCAGCCTTCACGGCAAAATTGAATTCCTACATAAAAGAATTGTTTCATGCAATAAGATGTAATCTCTTAAACCCTTTACCATTGGTTTCTTATCATTGAATTTGGAGAATTATGTTTTGGGAATATGAATGTGTTAGTGAAGAAAATGATGTTTTCAAACCCAGAGAAGCAGCTTTTTATTGGTATTCATAAAAACTGAACCCTCATTTCCTTGAAGAACAAAGCAAACAAGGATATTCCCTGCAGTAACTTCACCAATTAGTTGATAAATTTCCTTGAGTGTCCACCCACAGTGTGTAGAAGCCTGCTTTGCATGCTCTGGGGCATTAGAAGAAAAACACTGGAGGAGGTGTTTTGCCCCTAAGGAATGTAATTTTAATTAATATTAAGTGAGAGACATGTAAGAATACAATGTATGTGTATACATATGCATACATATCTACAGTATCTATCTTCATCACCATTATCGATCTTCTGCAGCTAAATACAGAGATTAACTAGGAGTGGTGGTTGTGTTTAGAACAAAGGGGGAGTAAGTGGATTAGAAAGTGCAGTTAGGGGCCCCTGGGTGGCGCAGTTGGTTGAGCGACTGCCTTCGGCTCAGGTCATGATCCCGGAGTCCCGGGATCGAGTCCCACATCGGGCTCCCAGCTCCATGGGGAGTCCGCTTCTCACTCTGACCTTCTCTCTCTCACTCTCTTTCTTTCCTAATAAATAAATAAATAAAATCTTTAAAAAAAAAAAAGAAAGA
Organism: Nasua narica; assembly: GCA_028533885.1. NCBI lineage: Eukaryota > Metazoa > Chordata > Mammalia > Carnivora > Procyonidae > Nasua > Nasua narica. The sequence goes on from JAPYYJ010000567.1 coordinate 27,644, forward strand.
AAAGAAAGTGCAGTTAACATAATTTCTAAAAAATCTCTGCTAGTACTGTCAGAGTCCTCTACTTCTTCCTCTTCAAGCCAGTGCCTTAGTCTGATCATGTATTAGACTTTGGTATTTTTTTCCAAAAAGAATAAAACATTTATTAAAAAAACAAAAAACAAAACTTGTCCAAGCAGGTAAAAGATCTGTACACTGAAAACTGAAAAATATTGATGGAAGAAATTAAAGATGACACAAATAAGTAGAAAGACATCTCATGTTCATTAAATGGAAAATTAAATGTTTTTTAAATGTCAAGGGTAGCTGGGTGGCTCAGTGGGTTAAGCCTCTGCCTTTGGCTCGGGTCATGATCTCAGGGTCCTGGGATTGAGCCCCACATCTGGCTCTCTGCTCGGCGGGGAGCCTGCTTCCTGCTCTCTCTCTGCCTGTCTCTCTGCCTGCTTGTGATCTCTCTCTCTGTCAAATAAATAAATAAAATCTTTTAAAAAAATGTTTTTTAAATGTCCATACTACCAAAAACAATGCCATTCAATGTTATTGCTGTCAGAAGCTCAGTGGCATTTTTTATAGACTTTTTTTTACTCTAAGTCAGAGTATTTATTATATAAAATAATTAAAAGCTGAAATTATTAGCTACACTTTGAATAGACATGGGTGACTCTCCTACAACAAGGGTATAGAACAACTTGCAACGTGAAAGGGACAAAGGACTCACTTGGACCTTCAATATTCCACACCAACCTTTCCGTTATAGGAAGAACTATAGTCTGGAGTGGACATTGGCAGAAGAAGTTATGATGTCTTTCAGTGTGCCCATTTGTTTTTTCCAAGGCACCTTACGAGCTGGGGTCTGAAGACCAAGCCAGTGTCTCAAGGAGGACCTCTGACACTTGGTGCAGAAGGCACCCCTGTCTTTATAGGGCTGTCCTACAGGAGACCTGTAGCTCTTCCCTGCCATGTAGCCTTTATGAGGAACATCCTAGTCTATCTGTACACGATTCCAAAATCTTGAACCTTGAAAAAAGAATGACTGAGGTCTCAATCTTTTCCTTCCAGAAGGCTTCTTGTCTTCTCATCAAAATAACCATCCATTTTCAAAAAACTTTAAGTTCTGTGTATTAATAGCGGTGGAGGTGTGTGTGATGCCTTCAGACTCACCAAGCCCTTACTAAACCAGCGGCGTGTTCAGCCTGCTCACCCACATCCTCTCCACCTCCCTCAGACAAGGAGTGTAACTCAGGGAAGTTTAGGATCAGATTTAAAGCTGCCTGCTACACGTTTTACCTGAAAAAAATATCCAAGATATGTACTCTCGTGTGTGTGTGTGTGTGTATACATTTAACGTCAAAACACTCTTTAAAATTTTGTTTAATCTCTTAAGTACTTAAGTAAAATTGACAACTTAGGAAAGGCCCCATGTTTACCCTGTGGTTTTGCCTAAATCCTGGTCTATTGTCCATGTGGGTATAAATACTTCAGTTTGAAAAGGATAGAAGTAATCATTGACTTGCAAAAATTACAAAAGAAGTGCTTTAGAGACTGCTGGGAGGAAAGTCTCTCTCACCACATCACTTCTGCTTAGAAAATATTCAAGGAAAACTTGATGGAAGAAAGTTTATTTTCAATTGTGGTATCACCGGCATAAACTTGAGTCACCCTTGTGCAAGGATCTTTGATCTGTGCAATGCTTCTCCCTTCCCAGTCCTTCTGCACACATTTCAAGATGGCAGTTTACATGGAATTTTCAAAGAAGGTCAAAGAATGGATATGATGATGTGATCTTGAAAAAGTGCAGGTTGTATTTGTAGAAAGGATAGACTATGTTGGCTGAAGTGTGTCAGGCTTATGGTGTCAGGTTAGAGAGGTGAGGTTCATGTATGAAGGGCACAGTTGATAGGAACTCTCTGATCATATAAGTCTTTGTGAGAAGGAAGACCCTTTCTCTCACCACAGAAATCAGAGTGCAGACTTCTCTGCTTGCTTCCATTAGGGTTTTTATTTATTTTTTTATTTTTTAAAAATATTTTATTTATTTGAGAGAGAGAGAAAGCGAGAGACAGAGCATGAGCCAGAGTGAGGGGAGGGGCAGAAGGAGAGGAAGAAGCAGACTCCCCACTGAGCAGCGAGCTCGACACGACACCGGGCTCGATCCCAGGACCCTGGGATCATGACCTGAGCTTAAGGCAGACACTTCACCGACTGAGCCACCCAGATGCCCCTCCATTAGGGTTTTTAATTTTGTTTTTTTTTTTTTT